>OU015496.1:9052941-9085441 GCA_907164885.2 Dolomedes plantarius
TATAAGCGGTTGATTCTTATAGCCGAAATTTAGGTTTTTGGACAGGCACACACACATCCATATATACATATATGAGATAATTTACCATAAATTACTCTTTAATTTACGTTAATTATCTTTTATTAAAATTATTTTTTATAATTTTAAAAATGCAACTCAATTTTTAGACCTATAAGTAAATACAGATGATTATAATAAGAGAAGAAAAAAATCCAATATTTGTTACAACATACCTGCAAAACGGTTTTAACATTTCAACTACAGGAAGGGAGCAAGAAAAAGTTTTCTATGGTAGTTTGACGAAATGAAGTTTTCAGGATGCTGTTTATATCTCTTTCAATACCAATAGTCTCAGACGAAGATTCACCTTTTAGCTTACGTTTCACGGTTTGATAACGTGCTGAATCTAGTAATGTCACGTTTGCCTAAGTGATAGTGGACACTTCTCCGAGGATTTATGTGTTTCAGGGTCCAGGAATCCACAACCAGTATGCGGGAGGTGGGGAAAAAAGAGTTCCTGTCTTTGTTTATCAGTGGAGAAAAGTGAAATCGGACCCGGATGGGTAAAGATGCCCCCGGGTCAAGCTAATAGAACAGTGCTGTGCTAAAGCGTTTAAGGGGAAACTACTATGTTATGTCTAACAAAGAAAGGGATGCATTTTACGACGGTATTCCATCCCATCTTATCACTCTTTCATTAAAAAAATTGAAGAAAGAACTTCATGCCTTTTGAGGGTTTAAGTGGCTTTTTTAAAAAACGAAGGGAAAGCGAAGAGTGTAAGCTGATTCTTAAAACCGGTGGATTGATTCTTTAAAGCGAAAATTTTAACATGGAAATAATACATTTGTTTTTGTTTTTGCGATATTGATTCTTATAAACGGTTGATTCTTATAACCACTGATCACTATAAGCCGTGGTTACTGTATATATATATATATATATATATATATATATATATATATATATATTACGGATACCGCATGCTCATCCTTTCATTTAAAAAACTGAAAAGAAGCGATATCTAAATTATTGCACCCTAATTCTTGCCAACTTTTACACATTCAATGTATAGAAGTTTAAAAACTGCCCAAAAGCGATTCATCCATTTCTAATGAACTTTAAACACTCCCTTAACTATTCGTTATCCCTTTCCTCATCTCTTAAAATTCTGTTTTAACAAATAGATAATAAAAGGATATAAAAAAACGTTTATCTAGCTCCAGTGCAATACAATCCAGAGGCCCCTAAGTGAATTGCAGAAAACTCTCTTCAACAAAGACTTTCTTCCGCATGAATGCTCATGGACATGAATAGCGGGCCATTAAAATTTCTCATTCGAGAATAAAAACAATTCATTCCATTAAAGGGAAAAGCCTTAACATAAAGTTTTCTACGTTTTAATCTTTATTTTTGGATCCTGATTAAGTTCAAATATAGTTTTTTTTTTTTTGGCAAAAGAATGATAAAATAAATGTATGCACTCGGAATGGATTAAAAATTTTTAACCGTTTCAATACTTAATTTGTTTTCTGTTATTTTTCGTTTAACAAATCTTTGGTAAATATTCTTTAAGTCTATTGATCGACAATATTTTTTAAACTTCGAATTTCCCACTTTTTTGCTAGATGTTGGCAACATACATTTCTTAACAAATAGAACTGACTGAATTTTATTATTTTGATCTGCTTCATTTCATGTATAATAAGCGACATTCAAATCGAATGTTTCGACGCGTATCTTTAACCGTTCAGCGGGCGCGCCCGTGTACAGAGTGCAACATTTTTGTAATTTTGAATGGTTTGTTTTTACATGTAATGTTTGGATGGTCTAAGCAGTTTCTATTTATAGTTACACCCTTTCTAATGCAGGTCTGAACTTTGTATTCCTTTCCATTCATTTTTAATCGGGATTCCAACAGATAATACTTCTATTTGTTGCACTCTGTACATAGACATAGACCGCGTCTGGTCATGTAAGAAAATATTCCTTATTTTATTTTTTGTTATTTCACTGAAATAATTCTAAGCATTTACAATGTTGCTTTTCTATGATTATAAATTTAAAAAGGCTAATCCAATAAATGTCCTGATGAAGTTTTAAATACTAAATAGTTATTAATAATTTTGTTCCCTGTCTTTAAAGTAATTTTACTTTTCGTAGCATAGGAACACTATGTTCCTATGCTACGAAAAAAATAAGGGAGCTCCTACTTTTGTCGACAATGCATGATGATGCAACAGTGGATGACGATTCTGGTAAACCAGCGAATATACTGGATTAAAATACGACAAAAGAAGGAGTTGTTGTAGTGGATCAAATGTGCAGCTATTAGACGGTATTCCGCATATCCCGAGGATGGAATCTTTCGTTGTTTTTTAAGTTTTTGGACATAATAGGAATCCATTCGCAAGTTGTCCTTAGGTCTAATTAACCGGACAGTTTTGAAATAAGGCGATTGTATCTGCACTCTTTGGCCTTTAATTATAAATATAGCTCAATATTATCAACATTTTATATGTTGTCATAAAACTTTTCGAAAGTCTTAGAACTTCTCGAAAGCCACTTAAAGACCCGGGCAAATATTCTATCTCTTCCTCCAGACATAACTGAATTCTTACTAAAATATAAAGTGGAAACTTACCGAGAAGCAAAACCAGAGGTGTCGGCAAAAAATAAGAGGAAAGTATAATATACATGCGGACGGCTAAATAATGTAACTACCACAATAAAGTGTGATAAATGTAATAGTTTTTCATGCAAGGCGCATTGCAAAATCCGTACTGTATGTTTGCGATGTGAAGAAATTGAAGAAAACTGAAGAGAATTGAACAAATTATTTGTGTTTTAAAAATTAATTTTTAATTTTTTATGAAAATTTCTTCTTATTCATTTTTGGCCTTTAATTATAAATAATCTCAATATTATCAACATTTTATATCTTGTCATAAAACGCAGAATTTTTATTTCCAGTTTGAAAAAAAAAGTTAATTACAAAAGGAATAATCAAGGTTTAAAGAGACGTTGCACTTTATGCAACGCACGCCTGGTGGTGTTACAAAAATTGGCGCGCCCACTGAAGGTTTAAACAATGATTGTGTGTCTGTATAAGCTAAAATTAATTGACAATTGTGACGTAGCATGAGATCAAAGAAATGGTATATCAGAATTGTTTATCATCTTCTGGATTTAGCAGTGATCAATGCTCGGATACTTTATAAAAGTGTACTTTTTAAGTTGAGTACGAGGAACATTTTGAGTCTTGTCGATTTCCGCAGTGAAGTTTCCATGGCCCTCATGAAAAGTGTCCATGGAAAGTGTTAACCCTAAGCGAGGAAGGTCTTCATGTCGTAACATTGAATTGCAATATTCGTCAAAAAGGAAACGGGGTCCAGCCTCTTACATTCCACCTGAAGCTTTTCGGCACGGCAAAGTTCAACATATGCCTGTGTGGAATGAGAGCTGGGCAAGATGCAAAGTTCCGCACTGTAAAGCCGAATCTTTTATAGCGTGCTCCAAATGTGGAATAACACTGTGCCTCAATAAAGACAAAAATTGTTTTAACCCCGCAGTTACACAGCCGAGAACGAGGAGAGTCGAATAGGGGGAAAGAGAGATAAATGGGTGTGTAAACGGACCCCTAGTCGATAAACCCACTATCCTCCTCCCCAATCGTGGCGAACGCCTCAGGAGCGGTTTTTTGGGCCCGAGTCAAAGGGACGAGGCCGACGTTCCCCACGTTGGGGGGGGGGTCAAAGGGAGAATGGCGACCGGATTGAAAAGGGATGAATGTCGTCGGGAAGTTGCACAAATGACAACAAGAAGCGGAAATGTGAGAATGATCATTCGGGTCGAATAGTCACGCTCCTGGAGCGTGACTAATGTCTCGCGAGGAGTGGCTGTGTACATGCGGGGTTAAATATTTCACGAGACTTCTATATCCACGAGATTGTGTTACCGCAATTTTATGGTAATTTTATGGATTTTATGGTATTTGAGTTTTCATTTCAGTGTAAGGATTATGTCTTAATGCATGCTGATTCATATATGAATCAAGCGGAATTTTTTCTATAAAATAAAAATTTGAAAAATATATTTATAAAAATATTTTTCTCAATTTATTTGATTTAAAACCTTTCACCACAAAAAGTTTTGTTTGATTTCAAAAAAACCAAAAAATCATGTAGTGTAAGGCTAAATGAAATTTACCCCGGATATCTAAAACATGAAATGTCTCTTTCACATATTTTAATTTTCAAGATTAAATTTTTTTATAAAAGTAACTGATTACTTATAACAAGCAACATATTTCAACAGGTTGGAATTATCCATACTTGGAACATATCGACAAGAAAATTTAGTCAAATAACCACTAATGTTGGAGGAGCAGTTAATTCAAGATACTGCATCCTAAACTTCTCGTCATATAATTCAACCATTTCAAAAACTTGAAAACGTTCCTCATTTTATAATATACAGCTGGACAATTGAAAAAAAAAGCTTGTAGGTATTTCATAATGTACATAAAGAAAAAAAAATCAAAATTTCCAGTTCCTACACAGAATTTTCTAAAGTTCATACACGAAATTTCTTTTTGAACACAAAATTTCTTTGTTTTCCTTACGGGGTAGGACAGCATATATCCCAAGAATACGGGCCCAAGAATGAATGAATATATATGTGTTTGTATATATATATATATATATATATATATATATATATATATATATATATATATATATATATATATATATATATATATATATATATATATACATACATATATATATATATATATGTATGTATGTATATATATATATATATATATATATATATATATATATATATATATATATATATATATATATATACATACATACATATACATAAATATATATATATACATACATATATACATACATACATACATATACATATATATATATATATATATATATATATATATACATATATACATACATACATATACATATATATATATATATATATATATATATATATATATATATATATATATATATATATATATATATATATATACACAGTGAAGTGCCACTGAATTAGGGATAGCAAAGCCTATGCAAATTGTGTAGCGCTGCGCATCATGTATGCGCAAGTGAGGGCGCTGTGGTAACTGCATACATAGCTCGTACTGTGGTTGATCTGAATTAGTTGTTGGAATTGCCAGTATGGGTAAACTGCCTGATTTAGACGCCTTCGATCGTGGACAAATCGTAGGTGCGTGACGCATGGGCCATTCAATTTCCGAAATCGTCAGACAGATAGGATTTTCAAGGTCGACAGTGTCAAGAGTATACCAAGAATACATGGATGGTGGAAAAAAAAATAGCGATCGGGCAAACTGCAAAGGACAATTAGCCTTCACAGTGCATGGTGAGAGACGGATCAGGCGTATTGTACGTAGCCAGCGAAGCCAAACATTAGCTCAAATTACCACCCAGTTTAATGACGGTGCCAGTCGTACAGTCAGTAAACGGACTGTGCAACGCTCGCTTCACCGTATGGGTTTCGGGAGCCGTCGACCTTCGAGAGTACCATTGCTCTATACTCGCCATCGGGCTGCACGTCTTGCCTGGGCAAGAGATCACAGAGACTGGAGTGTAGAGGACTGGAAACGAGTAGCATGGAGTGATGAGTCTCGATTCCGACTACTTAACGCCGACGGGAGACGGAGAATATGGCGTCAGGCTTCATGAAGCCATGGATCCTGTATGCCTGGCTGGAACTGTTCAAGGGCATGGTGGCTCAATCATGGTCTGGGGTGTTTTTTCGTGGTACAGTTTGGGATCTTTGGTGCGTGTACCAACCTCCTTCAATGCAATTCGGTACGTAGAGTTGCTGGGTGATCACCTACATCCGTTTATGCTGTCCTGTTATCCTCACGGGAATGGAGTTTTCCAGCAAGACAACTGTACCTCTCACAAGTGACGGTTGGCTACTGGCTGGTTGGATGAGCATTCCTCTGACTTCTCTGTCATGAATTGGCGACCTAGAAGCCCAGACTTAAATCCTATTGAGCATCTTTGGGATGTTTTGGAACAAGGCGTGAAAGGCCATCACACAGCACCAAAGAACCTTACTGAATTATGGACAGCTTTAGCCAATATTTGGCAAGCCATTCCCGTGGAACGTTTCCAGAAACTTGTTGAATCTATGCCTCGTCGTGTGGCAGCCGTTATCAAGGCCAGAGGAGGCCCAACTCGTTACTAGGTAGGTATCCCTAATTCAGTGGCACTTTAATGTATATATATACATATATATACATACACACACACACACACACACACACACACACATATATATATATATATATATATATATATATATATATATATATAATATATATATATATATATATATATATATATATATATATATATATATACATACATATATACATATAGATATATATCTATTCGTGATGCGCTCGGCATACGCGCACGATAAACTTCAACTTTACACTATGTAGCGGAGATGAAACACAAACATGTTGTAGACGTAGTCGGAGTGTCAGGAGATGAAGACCATTTCACGAGAGCTGTTTACACATCGTGGAAGACACCCACATAGAGATGCAAGGCATTGAAGCGACACACAGAACAGAGATGCGACTCATATTCATTTATTCCGGATTCTAATGTAGACAAACATTATTCAGAAAAACACAGGTATCTTGACAATTGGACACACACAATAGCAACGCCACCGGTCCCTGCGAGGGGCGCATTCAGAACGCAGATTTTACATCATATCGGACAGCAGGTCCGACAGCAACGACCGTTAGACACGAAGAGACAGAAATCTTCTGTTCATGCAATATTAAATGGGTGTTTCGCGATATTGACGCCAGAGGGCCTAAACTACTTAATATTTTAATTGGGCGTCTTTAGATTCGTGGAGTTCACGTGTCCACTTAAGTTTTGTGTTCCACTTAAGGGACTTTACTGCTAGATCCCGCGCTTGTTAGAAATGCGAACTATTGACCTGGGTGCAGGATAAGTGGCCATAAAGTTCTTGTAAAGTGTGGTTTTGACGCTACAGACCCCATAAATACAGAGTGGTTCGAAGGCTCTTCAAGAATTTTGACATTACACTGACATTCGGAATCTCATAAACTTCCTACACTCATATCTGGAGATGTTATTGAGTTCAGCTACTTCACATGCTTGTATAATGATCTGCAGGGATACGATAAATTATCTTATTTTACTTTTAGGTTGCAGTTTTAGAAAAAGGGGTCGTGCTTTATTAGCAGGATAATTTTAATTACGCATTAGTTATATAATGGTGGCCGTTTTTATCACACACACACACACACACACACACACACATATATATATATATATATATATATAAATGGGCCCCGTAAGATAAAGGTTAAAAAGAAATTTCAACAAAACAAAAACAAAAACTGCTTATTATCTCTAAGTTTCAATTTCGACTTTCTTTGAGCGTTTATAAAATTTCATCGCTACAACGTAATACGGTAAAATAAATTGATTTGATTTTTTTCCCCTGAAATACGACCATTTTGCGTATGATTTAAAGTTCCGAATACCTTTAAAGCATCTTAGTCCGCAATTACAAGTAAATGGACTAGAAAAATGAAGGAAATAATTTCGCTGCAAAGATGCGCGATAATCTGGACGAGTCTGCTTGCTTAAATTGCTTCGAAAATTTATTTTATTCAAACGATACGATAAATGAGAAAGGGGATGAACTGTTCTCCTTCCATTAGAAGTTAGATTGACTAACGATAATTTTTATAAAACAGTTCCGTAATTGAATGACTGACTGACGTATAACACACAGACCAAACCGCTGGACCTGAAATGTTCATGGCGATTCTTCTTATAGTGAAGGGATGCACTAAGAAAGATTTTTGAAAAATTCTTATTAGATTTTTTAAAATTAAATTTTTAAGCGGTTTTTGTAACTTTCTTTAAAGTCTGCATTTAAAATAATAATTCGAGGTTATAAAATTTATATCACGAGAAAGATCCTAAAAATTCCTTTAAAATGAAATCTTTTTCGAATCTTTATCTCCATTTTCTGATTTTTGGTGAATTTTTAGAGATTAATTTTTAGAATTTGATTTATTAAACGCTTATCACGTGGTTTCTTTTCTTTTTGTGATACTGTACAGTAATTTTGAGTCACGTGCATAACGATGGAATAGACAAAAAGCTATTTTCTTTCTTGCTAATGCGGCAGACGATTGGACAAAATTTAAAAAAATATCAAACTCTAATAAAACAAATGTTCCTCAAACTGTACTTTATTAACTGTACTATATTCTTTAGTATGTTTTATTAGATTTAATTTGAATATTTTCTTCTACATTATTTTGTCTATAAAAATATCCGTCACGATTTTTTCATAAATATATATTTTTGTTTTTTTTAATATTAATTGCATACATTGATCATTGTAATTATTATAAATATATATATTTTTTGAAAAGGGACAAAATATACTGTGAATATTGATTCCCCCCCCCCCAGCCAGGGTAAATTATTGTCAAATTCCAAAACTACTGCTTCAAAAAGATAAACATCAGTAAACCAAATTAATTCTAATAGATCCACATTTCCTTGTTATGCTTTTATCGTGTATTTATTTCATAATCTGGAAACATAATTATTTGAAATTATATAACAATTTTAAATAATTTCCATGATATAATTATTTGAAATTATAACATTCAGTTCTATTGTATAGAATAATTTATATTAGTTAATAATTTGACTATAGTAATTTGAAGGGAATAGTATAATTTGAAAACCTACACCATAATGATAAATTATCAGAAAGTTGATCTTTCTTAAATACAGATGTAGTAAAGACTTTTTTATGAAACATCACATTTTTCACCCAGATTCATCAGATTTTTACATCCTGTAAAAATCTTAAAATTTTTTAATTTTATTTTAATTTATCCATTTTATTATTTATTGTTATTCGTATTAACACCCACCACCACCTGGTATGATATGGGCATACCTGAATTACAAAAAGATAAATTTTCATGTGAAAAGAAATCGTCTGGCTACTTTAGCCTATATTCCTGCAATACAAAATTTCAGATTTCCTGAAATTTGTGTTATTGGTGACATAATAATGCATTATACATTGAAATTATATAAGTGCATGTATTAGGCAGACTTGCACATGTCTATGTTGCGAGATATTCTGTATTCGGTTTAGTTAAAAGATAAGCACAGTTGAAATATTAAACAGGCTTCCGGGGCATATAGTATTGTGGAAAAACAAATAAACCTCTCAATAAACGCCAACATTTCCTAAATATAAATATTTATTATATGAATAAAATGTGAATATGCACTTTTTTAATATTTTAGAGTGTAATCAACAAAACAAAGAAATTTTGAACTTCATAAAAAAAATATATTAGTAGAATATTTACCTAAAACCAAAAACTAAACTAATCAGCAAAGAAAGAAATACATGAAATATGGACAGTTTTGGAAAAAAAATTGGTAAAATGAAAATTAAAATTAAAGACTTGTTTGTTGGTTGGACATTTCAAACATGATTCTATATATCTAAAATCTAAACTGAATATAAACATAGAAATGAGAACAAAAATATCACAAAACGAAAAGAAACCATGTGATCAGCATTTCATATATTATTTATGGCGTCCGCAGAAAAAATTACAACACGTTGTTACAACATTCTTAAGGAAAATACGTTTATCCTTAAATGGATTACGAGTTTTTTTCAACTTCAAATAACTCTCACAAACCGCAACAAAATAGGGATCCCAAAATTGCAAAATACAGAAACGATATTGGCAAAATAACGCAAAACTAACTTTAAGATATTTTAAATTTTGTATTGAATCGATTTCCTGTTACTGATTTGCTTTTTAAATATTAACTTCAGGCCTTTTAAAAGATCCTCTTTTATTTTTTCAAAAGAAAAAAAACAGCTGTAACAGCTTCCGATGTTTGTGGAAAACGAGTGCCATTTCGAAAACTTAAGTATTATACTTAAAGTTACATTATACTTTATAATGCAATTGGTTATACTCTATTTTATTATTAAGTTATAATGTTTAAAATAAAGCAAAAATATTGATCAAATGAATACTACTTTAAATGTAAAGAGATAGTTTACTGCCTTAATTCAATTTTATTACTTGGTAAACGTAGAATAAATAAAGCATATTATTATTTTGAACGTAGTTGCAGTAAATTTCGCCGACGAAAAAGGAAAAAAATCCAAAAAGCTCGTTTTTTTTCTTGAATATAAATCTTCGTATATATATTGTAAAATAATAATAATTACAAGATAAAAAGAACTTTTTATATACCATGTTTTTAAATTTTCTGTTGAATCATATAAACCTAACAATTCTATGTATTAATAAATGCTTTTTAAAAATTTTTTGGGATGAATTATCCCATCGACTTGAAAGAAAATGAAGTTAATTGGAAGTTAACTTGCGTTTAACTTTTCATTCCCGTCCTGGCCGACAGACGACTGCACCAGTCTACAAAACAAAATTAACTGAAAATTAATTTAATTCTGCTTAAAGATGGCTAAAAGTATTTTAAAAATGCATTGTCATCGTGTTCTGAGCTATTCTAAAAGTTTCAAATGTCTAGCTAGTCGGGAAGTTAGTTAAAAATCGATTGCAAGATTTGTACTGGTCAAACACACAAACACACACTCAAACAAGAAATCAAGTTAATAAAAACATGGTAATAACAATACAATAATCTAAATTTCCCACGAAATTACGGGAATAAAAAAGCAGATGAATAATGTACGGTGAAATCATTTCCACCGGGATCTTCGAAAAAAAAAAAGAAATCTCGGAATCAGGTTCATGGAAATGAAACCAAATAAAATCATTGTTTAGCACTCATTATTTCGGTCCATCTCCCCAAATTGAAAAAAATAAATAAATAATGGAACCTAGTGGTATTTCTTTTCTCCATCGAAGACAAATGTAAAATCGACATGCTGAGTGTAGAAGCGCTGAATGTTATAATTCAACGCGTTGTGTGGTCGAGAGACGGTCAATAATAAAACTCTTATAACAACTTTAGAGGCAAAAAAATAGAGACTTGAACACTAAAGTGGCGTGTAAAAGAAAAGCTGTCTGTGTGGTCATTGACAGTGATCAAAAGACTATAAATATTGTAACATAGATGGTGACGTTATTTTATGACCCACAATAAAACTTTCAAATAATGGTCAAAGTTGGATTTCAAACGAAAATTATGGTGGGGAGGTACTTAGTAGGCTATGAACATGAGCAGTGAAATAAACGACCAATTGGGGCAGGAACTGCTAAGAGAAAGACAACCCACTGTCCAATGAGAGAAAAAGGGGCGGGCCAAAATGGCTCCGGTAAACGGACAACAGCCCAAGAAAAAAATACGAGAGAAGGTCGAGAGATTTCGCTTGCGGTTCCCTGGAGCTCACACTTTATTGAAGGCCTATTGAGCTGTCCGGGGAGTAGAGCGGAAAGTCCCGGAATCTGACATGATGCTGCTGCATATGACATGATGTGGGCCCCTGTCAACGAAATCATTCATCGCTGTATTCTTCAACAGTAGTAAGTGCCTCCCGAAAGATCCTAGAAATAATTGCTTTGTTCGAATATTTGTCTGCTTCTGATTTCTCATGTATTAAATGATAATATGAAGGGGAACCTTATTCCATTATTAATTTCACTTTAAAAGAATTTTTAGTATTGTGAAATAAATGTATAATAAAAGCCAATTCTCTATGTTTCCTTGATTGCCCCAACACATGCCCGCCTAAATTGTTTTAAGGTTATTTTATAACCCATACTGAGTAAACAGTCGGAGATAACTTGTTTCGAACAGCATGACGGTGACCAAAGCGTGACTCGTGTCCATTTCGGGATAGGATGCATATGAAAATGCGCCGATAACCATCTGCAAGTGCCTCTCCTTGTTGCGTATGAAGCACTTACACATAGATTTTTAACGTAGGATTACATTCCTCCATAACAGTCCGCGGTACAGCAAAATTTCAGACGTTAAAACTGTTGTCGCGAGTTATAAATCAAGAGTGGCAGATTATTTCTACCACTCTTACGCGACACACTACCCCCGATTTTCTGACATATGTAACTTATTTTTCTTACCATCGACCTATTCTGTATAGGGTTATCACTCATCCATCTCTTCGTATGTAAGAATTTTATTGTAAAAAAAGAGGTAAGCAACGATAAGTAATCCTACGTTAATAACCCGCGGTAGTTTCGTTAGGAGAGATTACCTGAAATTTCTTTTTTGGATTCATTTCTCCCCGATTAAGGCTGACTTTCATTTTCTTTAGCGCTACGCCGTCAGTTATAAAACCGGAGAAAGGGCTGGCCGAACTGCGGCTGCATCACTTTCTCGGCGGATCTTTTCACTTTCTTACTTTTCGTACAAGAGCGGAAGAAAGAAACCGAGACACTTCCCTATCTTCAGGATCATTTATTTATGTTGCTGAAAATTCTTTCCATTAGCCACTACACATATTTGCACTCTAAAATTGGATTTTTCTCTGCACATTGTGCACCATCCACTCATAATGACATGACAATTTTCGAAATCATGACCAAACAAATGTTCATTTTCTACATTCTATTTTAAGCATTAATGTGCGCAATGCATCTTTTCTTACTAAATCGATGATGCTGAACGACTTTGTAACTGACTTTTTTCCCGTATCTCGTACCGTTTTTTAGATAAAAGCGCTCATTCAAAAATTTGCCAATGATGGCGTTGTAAGTTGTCTCATCGAGTAGCGCATAGCCTTTTTACTATACCTAGACACCAACTTTATGGCCTAAGTTGCCATCGTTTAGAAGTTATGGGGTTGTAACGGATATAGGTCGGAACCCTGTATAAGACAAACAGGATGACTCTATTTTTTAATTTTGACACATTTAAAATGACCACAAAGTTCTTTCCTTTTCAAAACCCCTTACTATATTGTATTTTGCGGACAAAACTCATCACTCCCATTGTAAAATGAGAACGTATTGAAAAATGAAGCAAAATATCGTGTCATACTCTTTCTGAAAATGTAAAGAATATTATGGCGAAACTTTATTTCAGATGTAGAACAACTAAAAAGAAAACTCACTGTTTGCAAAGAAGATGTCCTTTGCTTGGTGATTATGTATTTCCTAAAGCGCAAAGAATCGAGCATTTATTTTCACTAATTCCCGTAACTGTTTCCAAATGGATACGTGGTGCGATTGTTGAATTCGTCGAATTTGCTGCGCGAACAAAAGACGGCCTTTCCAGTAAAACAATCAATACTAATTAAAGCTTCTTCTGCTCCGCAAAAATGGCCCTTAAAATCTCTCCACCCGTAATAAACAGTTACAGTACTTCAAGGCTCTTGCTCTCGCCGTTTTTAAGGCGTCGATTTAAATAATGCAGGAGGGGTAAAGTATCCCTTGAGCTTATATATCTCGCAAAGAAATTCAAGACAGCACCGGAAGAAAAATGGAGTGACTGCGCAAATTCTCTTTCTTTTTCAATTGTTCCAACATTATAACGTTAGAACAATTGAAAATTGTTTAATTGTTGCTAATGTTTTATTCCTTTCCGACGATTTAAGAATAGAGAATAATGACCAGAACGTACAAAGACGGTTATTTGTATACTAGTGTATTTTTTTCTATCTATTTTTCGTGTGACATGGAACTCGACTTTGTAAATATTTTCATTAATATGCTGTTTTGTCTCTAAAACAATCTATTTTCTAATCTCATAATCTCGATATATCATTAATTCTGTTCCGTGCACATTTATAAGTGTATCTATTTTATTTTGTAAATCCTAAAATGTATATGTGCTTAAATTCATTGCCTGTGGTTTTTCCGAGAAGAAAGGAATGTTCCTCCTGGAGGCAATTTAGCGTAACCTGTAAGTGTACGAATAGTACCCAAGGTCATGTGCACAGAAGGGAAAATTACTTGACACCCTCTGGGGCATTTAGGGGGGGACTTAGCTTCCCCATAGCAACGGTCTAGCAACATCTTTTAACCAATGATAGCTGAAAGGTGTTAATTGTTCGACAACATTTTCTGACCTCTGCTTTTCCGGTCTGGAAAATTTTAATTAATGGTTTTTGGGCAGTGGAAGAAAAGACAGCAACTGTAAAATACCTCTAGGTTGTCCGCTCTTCAGCAATTCGCCATTTTTTTTTGTATGCTGATTTCTCTGGTCTACTTTAGGACCGATTTTAGTTAGACAATGAAATATTATCTTCAGTCTCCAATGAGGGTGTTAGTGAGTAATAATTAATTTTTGTTATATTTATCAGGAGAGAGCACATAAATAATTTAATATGTGTAACTAGTATCTTATGTGTTCTAATAATTTTTAATGTATGAAAATAATTAGTATGATGATTTCTGTACAAATTTGTAATCAGTGATAAAATTAATGTTAAGTAATATGAAGAGAAATTGAATGTTAACATTACCTATTAAATTCGAGTTTGTTTCTTTTAGTTATTCTCAGACATGTGTTGGAATGTGTTTTTCTCAAATTGATGATTTGTTAAAAAAAAAGCCACTATACGATTTTCTATTTATTACATGTTCTAACTCCACTTAATGTTTCGTAATCTCTCTCTCTCTCTCTCTCTCTCTGTGTGTGTGTGTGCGTGTGTTTGTTTTTTCATGTATTGTCTTTTCAAAAGTGTCCTGACTCCGAATAATTATTTATGATGTCACCCTTACGACTCGTGCACAGATCTTAACGCTATAAAAGAGAGGCCACTAACGTATTAGACGTGTACACAGCCTACGCAGCTAGCATAAATCGAAGAAAATGCTTCAGTCGTTGTGAATGGGACGTAACTGCCTGAGCCCTCTGTTCCTTCGAATAGCTAGAATTAGCATATCACTGTCTAATGTCACTGAGACTTGCAGGAGTTACGTTTTATGTGCCCTATAATGAAAGAAAAATACTGCACACTGTAATACTTGTCCTTCATCACAGAGCACTTCGCCTAAAAGACTTCACTGCCCCACTGTTCTTGACTAGATCAAGAAAATGCCTGATGTCAGGAATAGACTCCTATTCTTCCCCTCCCCTATTTCTCCCCTGAGGACTAACTGACCGGAACTGCTTGCTTGGGGGTGGTCGAGCGAGAGGGGGGGGGCGCTTGACGGGGAGGAGAAAAAGACAGGGTGGTTCGGGACATTCTATCTCCTTTCAAAGGTGAAAGGTCGGTGTACGGGAGCTCGCCACGTGGAAAGGGGCTTGCACGTGATTTTATTGATCGATATAAATTTGTAATATGTATGTGTATGTATAGTAATGTGTGGTGTGTCCCAGTAGAAATATATGTATAATAAATAACAAAGTGCAACGTCTCTTTCGACCTTGATTATTCCTTTTGTAATAAACTTTTTTTTAAACTAAAAATAATAATTCTGCGTTTTATGACAAGATTACAAAATGTTGATAATATTGAGCTATATTTATAATTAAAGGCCAAAGAATGCAGATAGAATCGCCTTATTTAAAAAATGTCTGGTTTATTGGATCGAAGGACAACTCGCGAATGGATTCCTATTATGTCCAAAAACCTAAAAAACAATGAGATTGTCCATCTTCGTGATATGCGGATACCGTGTCATAGCTGCACACTGAATCGACCACCACATCAACTCCCGTTTTTGTCGTATTGTAATCCAGTATAATCGCTGGTTTACCACGGTTCAATCCCGAATAACAATGAATGGAAAGGAATACGAGGGTCAGGAAATCAGACCTGCATTAAAAAGGGTGTAGCTATCAATAGAAACTGCTTAGACCGTTCAAACCTTACATGTAAAAACAAACCATTCAAAATTACGAAAATGTTGCACTTCATACACGGGCGCGCCCGCTGAAGGGTTAATCATTCCGATAAATTTGTGTAATGCCTTAAACCAAAAAAAAAATCCTCTGAATCTTCATTACTTCTTGTAACAAATTGCTTCTTCAAGCAATAAAGTTACTTGAAGAATTATTCAGAGCTGGAATGCAACGTAAAAAAATACGTATCGAGATGAATGAATATTTTGAGACGACCGCTTTCCCTACATGATTTCGAAAGAGGAGGTTGATTCCCTACTCTACTGAGAGAAAAAATTCGAATTCTCCCGATTGAGAAAAGAGAGCAATAACATACTCATTCAGTTCCCAAGCATTGATTACACTTTAACTTTATTGACAACCCCATTCTTTCCCAATACTTGGAACAAACTGAATTAACAACGTTGTACCATAGTAGAGCTGTTACCAAATAATGCAGAGGTCGGGTTATGAGAAATCAACTTCTTTTCCTATCCGTCCATCTTATAACATCCGACACTTAGTGTCGTGAACCCTCTTTCTTTCCCCGGATTACTTAGGTTCTTTTCTATGGCATAGGGACAAATGAGGTAGTGCAATAGCGAGTCTCTCTTAACGACACGCACATAAATTTATTTATGGTTGAACATTAACATAACAATTACAAACAACTCTGAGCACGAGGTGGGCAAGCCTACAACATCTTACCAGACCTCGGCTGTACTACACTCTAATCTACATAGTTACAGATTAATTAATTCGCTGGAGGTGAGACGAGCCTGCTTTATCTAGCCAGGCCTCCTGAAACTACTCCCACAGACGCTCTCTGTCCATATTCTAATTACAGAATAATTAACACACCAGAGCTGAGACGAGCCTACAATATCTCGCCAGTCTTCGGATTCCTACTAGAGACTCTCCATCTCTACCTACCATTCTAATTAACAAATAATTACCTAACCAGAGGTGAGACGAGCCTGCATGTATCTCGCCAGACCTCCGATTCCTACAAGAGCAGCGACCCTTCTGTTCTCTTTCTTACCACTCCCCGACGACCCCTTCCACCCATGCATCCAATCCTCTGATTGGTAGAGGGGGGGGGGGGAGGGGAATCACGGGTCACAAGATTTTCGCTTAAACCAGCGCTCCTAGTCAAACATTACACTACACTTGCCCCTTAGAATTATCCAGCAGCAAGACAGGAAAAAATAAACCTAATGCTGCGCAAATTAATTTAATATATAAATTTCAGTTGTATTATATACCAACGACCAGAATTTAATCAAATTATAACTTATTATTATACCTTTATATTCGAATATAAAGAGGATGTCAAATTATTTGTATCACCTCCCCCCCCACACACACATAAACACACTCAGTCTGAGACAACTCATTTTATAGTTAAGTTTAGTTTATCCAGCGCTCACCCTAGGCATCAAGGCCACCCGGCTCTGCGCAGATGACTCGAGTTTTGATCGCTGTTTTTAGGCCAAAAACTCAGGCTCTTCTAGGACTGCACAAGTCAAATCCTAAAGAAACCCGAGTTAATGTTTTGTGACTGTCAACAGAGATCAAATCAACTCATTTCATGATACACAGATATTTTCTTTTTAAATGAACGTTTCCTATTCTTTAAATGAAGAGGATAACATCTCAATTGTCCTAAAAATAATGTATATATATTCATTTTAAGAAAGTTCTTATGTAGCATAACATGACTGTTGCTACGTCAATCAACCGTCAATCTTTTACGAATTATTGCTGAAATTATTACCATGTTTTTATTAACTCGCTTTCTTGTTTGTGTGTGTGTTTGTCCAGTACAAATCTTGCAATCGATTTTTAACTAACTTTCCGACTAGCTAGACATTTGAAACTTTTGGAATAGCTCAGAACTCGATGACAATGCATTCTTTTAATACTTTTAGCCATCTTTAAGCAGGTTTGAATTCATTTTCAGTTAATTTTGTTTTGTAGTATGGTGCAGCCATCTATCGTCGGGACGGGAACGAAAAGTTAAACGCAAGTTAACTTCATTTTCTTTCAAGTGGATGGGATAATTCATCAAAAAAATTTTAAAAAAGTATTTTATTAATACATAGAATTGTCAAGTTTATATGATTGAACAGAAAATTTAAAAATATGGTACATTTTATTTTTATCTTGTAATTATTTTTACGTTAAATTTATCTCTCATAACTTGACCGAGCTTTACGATACATACGTAACGAGTGACGTTCAGAAAATACGCACAACCAATACCTCCACAAAGTTAAAGGAATTGCCCAAAATTGACTGAGACACTACCACATAGTTAGATTCTACTGCACAGTTAGAAAATTCTATATATAATAGCCGTTCTCTCTCTATAACACTTCCGGGCTGTACTCATCTTTCAGTTAAAGCTCTCGGTAAACAAACAGCCGGTTAGGCTTAATTTCAATTTCAGACGTGGATCAGAATTTTTTCTTACCTAAAAACTAATATCTTCTCCATCAAATCACGTTTGTTCAGCCTACTTTTCTATAAAACATTGAGAACTACAAAAAATTGGATGCTTTTAGCTGTATATTTAACAGTTTTTAAAAATCTGTTTACTTTTGCGATGAATTCTGGAAGTAAACAAACTTGAATGTGAATGAATCAAGTAGCTCAAGTATTCATATCGCGTAGTGAGCCGTAAAAAACTGGATGGCAGTCTACTACTCCAATCGCCTCAAAAACTAAAAAAATAAAAAATAATGAAAGGGTTTGCTTTTACAAGGTGTGGATTAAATGCAATATTGTTAGATAATTCGGGATATTTTTTAACTTTCATATACTTTTTCCATTATGACGTCGTTATTAGTATTATGACGTCAAAATGATGGGTTGGATAGCAGTCTACTACTCCAATCGCATGAAAAACTAAATAAATAAAAAATAATGAAAGGGTTTGCTTTTACAAGGTGCAATATTGCACCCCCTAATTATCTAACAATAAATGCAATATTGTTAGATAATTTGGGATATTTTTTAACTTTCATATACTTTTTCCATTATTACGTCATTATTAGTATTATGACGTCAAAATGACGGGTTACCTTCTAGTTACTCTATAATATTGCGCTTCAATTAAGATTAAAGAAATAATGCATATAAATTAAACATGCTGGAAGTAGTCAACATGAGGTTCAGCGGTTAAAAGTTTCTAAATCGAAACGACAGAAGAAACGAAAGTCAACAGAATTAATATTAAGCATAACATTTAATGAATATAGAATATGCTCTTTACAGTAAGAAGCAACTTTTCGAAGTGTCACAAAATTTACTTAACGTGGGAATCCTAAGTGTTGAAAATCAATGAGCATGCGCGCTATACAGGAAGTGATCAATTTATAGAAATCTTGCACTACAATTCACTACAGTAGCTGTTAGTAGAATTACATTGGGAACAGTTTTTGATTAAAAATAATAAAAAGTTAATATAATCGAAGAAGGAAAAGTCCGGAGATGATCAGACTGGAACACATGCTTTTATACGTGTAAATATCACCTCTGGTTCATAGGAGACAGTAAGAAAATCCAGATATAAAATTTTAACATATTTCATTCGGAAGGACTTTATCAAGGAAAGTAACTAGCAGCCGTCAATTTCATTCCAATATTTTCTACTCTCTCGGGGATCCATTCCTCGACATTTTCATGAATATTAGGCTGATATTTCCTTATCAGGTTGTCGGGGGGGGGGGGGGGAATTCCCTCCCTTATCCCTATTCCGTGACAGCGGGTGCGTTTCTTATTCTCTTTCAAACCACTACCGAACTCTTATTTCCACACTGCTACCAGAAAAGAAGGAGGACAGTCACGGAAGAGAGGACGCAATAGTTCCTGGACGCCATCTGAAATTAAGGTTTACTTCTGGAGATTTTGGCATCTTTTCTCTCTTTAGTAGGCGGCAACTGCCCAACCCCGAGTGAGATTAGCATATCTATTAGACACATATGGCAGTGAACGGGATAGCCGAAGAGTGATTTCATATTCTCCATACGCTAGAAAAGGAAGAAAAGATGGAAATTTACATCGTTTGATTGCACAATATGAACTAATAAAAGGCATATTGAATAGTGCAGAGGTGGGGAACGTGCGGCCTCCGTGATCTTCTCTTGCGGCCTTCATAAAAGCTAGAACTTGTATTAATTAATATTTAATTATATAGATTACAACAATTTCCAAATCAATAGAATTAAATAAAGAACGGCATGAATGTATTTACAGAGTCGGTCAAAATAAAGTTGACGTTTTGAAATTGTTGTCTAAAGTCGCTACAATTGCATATTTATCCAAATGAGCTTCGTTTACCTCGATTGTATGATACTTTAACTACACTTTATATGTAATTTAATGCTCAGAGTTTCTTAGCAATACTACCAGACATGTTATATGATCTCTACACAAAAACTATTTTCTTACTATTATTGTTGTGACTGACTCCATGTGCGTTAAAACGTATTATTTTTTCTGCAAAAAAATATATATAATAATTAATGATTAATGTTATAACAAGTTTTTATCCGTATATGAATAAAAAATATTTTATATTGTAACTTTTTATAGATGTTACTTAATATGTAACATCTATATATGTAGATGTTACTTAATATGTATTATACATATGCCACATAAAGATGTGGCATATTTCTTTCACGCGTACAAACAAGAAGAAATGTGTAGCTGAAAATAAATATTAATGTAACTTCATTTACGAATAATTACAACTGTTTACAGATATTGCGTGGACATAATGGTCAAACATTATTTGGAACAACTCAATCCGCTTTTATTTATTTTTTCAGTTTGAGGAAGGAAGCACAACGAAATTAAAATAATCAAAACGACAAAATAGAGGCAATCTTAGAGAAATATTTCACGATAACTGGAATTTTCTCGGAAAAACACTTATGTTAAACTCAACTCCGGCGACCAAATTCCCATATTGCTGACAAAAAATAAAACAAACTTATTTTCTTATACAATTTAACTTTTATTCAACTTAATATTATATATATATATATATATATATATATATACAGGTAGCCCTCCTACAGCACGGCATCTCACAACACGGTTTCGTTCTAAGACGATAGGATAAATTGCGGGAACCCTCCTATAACACTGCAACCTGTAACACGGTTTCGCTCTAACACGATTAAAAAGTTGCGAAAACCTTTGTACAACACTGTACTTCTACAGTACTAGATATCATGATTTTTGTTTAACACATTTAAAAACTAAATTACCTTAAAATAATGACGGGAAGGAACAATAAACTGTAGTGGCTTTACATGAAAATGTATAAACAAATTATAATTTATTCATTTACAACGCTATAAAATTACGAGAAGGCCTAAGCTTAGCCGAAAATCTTGAATCATTTCTCTTGAATGCAGACCCTTCCGTTGAAAGAAGCCGAAAATTCAAAAGGGAGCTGCAAAATCGCCTATCTCCATAGCGTGAAATCTACAATGACGTTGTAAGAACCAGCAAATAAACCAAATTTACAGATTTTTTAAAGAGGATTGAAGGTGCAAAAAATCTAAATTAAGAAAAGGGTTTTGAAAGGGAAGGTGACATCGTTCAACAGAAAACACGTTCTCGTTTGATTGTACTGAGCAGCGATGAGGAAGAAATTTATTAAATTAAGGTCGCATTAAATGAAAATAATATTTTTTTGTTTCTTTTCGTTTTGTGCTATTACATACATTTATATTTTTAATAAAAATTAAGTTGCTTATAATGGAATTTTAAAAAAAATTCTTTTTAATAAGTTTTCGGAACGTATCCCCCTTTTTTGTACTGTCTCTGGGTCTCATATAACACAGTTTCACACAAAACGGCATTTTCTAGGAACCTATCTACTGTGTTATAGGAGGGTGACCTGTATATATATATATATCATATTAGATTACGCGCACGCCCAAAGTTTCAGGTCTGATTAAATGATCCAATAGGACAGAGTGAATAAAAAATGTTTATTAATTATATATAGGTCACTAAATAGTAAAAGCCTTTTAAGTGTGGAGACAACCCCAAAGTAAAAATCAAATTATCTTTATCTCTTGAATGTAATCCATAAAAAATGGGAGATGATCATCAGGTTGTACTAGCATACACAATTCGACGAGAGAAAACTCGAGAAAAATGCACGTTTATGAATAATGAGTCGAATGACATCGCAAAAATAATTATGCGAACTTTTTGACATGATACTTATACCACCCGAGACTGCGGTGAATTTTTCAGTGCACCAGAGGCGTCAGAAAATAATGCTTCATTTTAGTTCCCCGTCATCGCACAAATTATTCAGAAACTCGTGGCTAAAAGCGTCACTCGTGAGGCTGAACGATGGGTTATTTTATATTGTATTCAGAAAAGTAAGTTTGGACCATCTGTTTAAACTCTTCTTTCGGTTTATCATTATAAATATTTCTAATAGTATGTTCAGAAATAAACCAAACAGAAGTCTTTTTAACGGTGTTACATAAATCTTAGTTAGAAATCTCTTGATTTAGATAAAGAAACCGCTTTAAGATTTTGAATATTAATCTATATAAATAAAAATGTAAATGTTCGTTTGTTCAAAACCTCAAATCTCTGAAAGTTCTTAACCGATTTCTTTGAAATTTTAACACAACGTTGCATTCGAATATGTGAGTGTTTTTATATACCTATTATATAGATGCCATACCTGTGACAGGTATAAACATGCTTTTTTTAAACACACGCTATACTAAATATTTTGCAGCAAACGAGAAATGTCTTTCCCTTCCCTCTCAGAACAGAAATTTGTCATGGTGGGGTGCGACCCCACTATCAGCAGTCCCCACAGGTCAAAAAGTACGCATGTATCGTTCTAGACAATAAAAGACGATCGAAGAGATAAGAGAACGCACATGGCTGAAGATATTTTCCGTTGAATACGCGAGGAAAATTCAAATATGAACATGGATTTCACAGCAGAAATCTACAACGAAGCGTTGATAATGATTGAAGATTTGTGCTTAGAAATCGTGAACAAAGTTCTCAATCAATTGGGAATGCCATCACCGAATCGATCTGCTGATGTAGAATTGCGTCGTGAACAAAATTACAACACGGGTGATCTTTTGCCTTATGTGCAATCAAATATTCCTTAGCTAACACTTGAGCAAAAAGGCATTTACGATCAAATAATGCTAACTGTCAATAACGGGGTTGGAGAAATCTTCTTCTTAGATGCTCCAGGAGAAACTGGTAAAACGTTCCTAATTAGATTGATTCTGGCAGCAATTCGATCCCAAAAGGACATAGCCTTAGCTCTTGCGTCGTCCGGAATAGCTGCGACATTGCTACCAGGTGGAAGAACTGCACATTCCGCTTTGAAATTGCCATTGATCTTGCAATTCATTGAAATTCCTGTTGGGTTTTAAAGATTAAAGCCTTAATTATTTTAATCTGCAGCACTTTGCTAACTACAATCGTAATGACAGTACGTCATCTTTTTTTTTATTAAATTTTATACTCTGTAAAATATTCAGAGATTTATAAGTGAATCATTCCCGCATATGCGGATATGTCATGAATCATATTCAAATATATGTGGCTCAGTAATTGATTGGATGGCAATTACTATAAAAGCTAGCCGCATTGTATAAAGTTTGTCCTTTCTACCCTTCGCTGTTTTTTCCCTGTTACAACGCCAGTTTGGTGTATTTGCAAACAGAGAAGTTATCTCTGTTATGTTATACTTTGTTATGTTATTATATGTTATTAAATCTCTATTCTCAACCGAAAACTCAGTCTTAATTTCTCACTCTGCTACTTACATTTCTATGGCATGACTGTCACTTTAAACTCTGTATCAAAGTTCTGTCAGCTATTCTTTGAAACCACTGACTGATCATCAAAAAGTCCCACGTGTAACATTTCCACAGCATCCGGTATGGGAAAAGTATTGCAGAAAGGCAAACTTATTGATTGGGATGAATGTACAATGGCACACAAAAAATCGCTCTAGGCTCTTGATCGATCATTGCAAGATTTGCGTGGAAACATCAGACCATTTGGAAACGCATTAATATTGCTTGCAGGAGATTTCAGGCAAATATTACCTGTGATTCCCCGATCAACACCAGCGGACAAAATAAATGCTTTCCTGAAATACTCTACTTTGTGGCGACATGAAAAGACTTTGAAATTAACTACAAATATGCATGTCCAGCTGCAAAACGATCGATCAGCTGAGTTATTCTCACATCAATTGCTGGAAATTGGGAACGGAAAGGTGCCAGTTGATCTGACACCAGGACGAATTTCATTGCCTCATAACTTCTGCAATTTAATATTGTCAAAAGAAGAATTGGTTGAAAAAGTATTTCCAAATATTCAAACCAGTTATAAGAATCATGATTGGATGAGTGAACGAGTTATTCTTGCCAAGAACAAAGACGTCTACGAACTTAACAATATCATTCAGTATAACATTCAAAGCGAGGCAGTCACATACATGTCCCTCGACACTGTCGTGGAAGCAGATGAAGCGGTTCATTATCCAACAGAATTTTTTAATTCACTCGATCTGCCAGGGATGCCACCGCACGTACTGCAATTGAAAATCGGCTTGCCAATTATAATGTTGCGAAATATCAACCAACCAAAGCTTTGCAACGGCACGCGGCTTGCAGTAAAAAAATCACTGAGCAACATCGTAGAAGGAACGATCTTGACAGGACCATTCAAAGGTGAAGATGTCCTCATTCCTCGCATTCCCATGATTCTAACGGATATGACATTTAAATTTAAGAGATTGCAATTCCCAATTCGATTGGCGTTTGCAATCACCATCAATAAAGGTCAGAGCCAATCTTTACAATCGTGCGGGTTAGATTTAGACACGGATTGTTTTTCACATGGACAATTATATGTTGTGTGTTCTAGAGCTGAAAAACCAGACAATCTATATATCTGCAAAGACAATGGAACAGCAAAAAATACTGTATACCCACAAGTGTTGTAAAATTAAGCATTTTTTGAAATTTTTTTATTTCCAATGCAGCGGGCGAAGGGGAACACAATTCTTTCGCCAAGATATTACATAAAACAAGCAAGTACTAAAAACTGAACTATAAAATATGTTGGTGGGCAACGTTACTCGCGTCCGTTGCATACTTTAAGCTACACGTGCCCCCTGGGTAGTGCTAAATGAGTAATAGCTTTGCAGCCTTTATAAATTAAACATATTAGAAACGTGCTTTCTCTTCCATTTAGCCAGACTGAGCCACAGCAACGCGTGGCCGGGTACAGCTAGTCTCTATATATAAAACAGTTCCGTAACTGACTGACTGACATATAACGCACAGACCAAATCGCTGGACCTAAAGGGCTGAAATGTTGTACGGCAATTCTTCTTATAGTGTAGGGGTGCACTAAGAGAGATTTTTGAAAAATTCTTCTTATATTTTTTTAAATTAAATTTTTAAGCTGTTTTTGTAACATTCTTTAAAGTTTGCATTTAAAATAATAATTCGAGGGTTATAAAATTTATATCACGAGAAAGATCCTAAAAATTCCTTTAAAACGAGATATTTTTCAAATTTTTACCTCCATTGTCTGATTTTTGTTGAATTTTTAAAGATTAATTTTTAGAATTTAATTTATTAAATGCTGATCACATGGTTTCTTTTCTTTTTGTGATGCTTTAAACTGATTTTGAGTGTGCATAACAACGAAATAGACGAAAAAAAATTCTTGCTAATGTGGCAGACGATTGGACATTATCCAAAAAAAAATATTAAAATACAGTAAAAGAAATGTTCCTCAAACTGTACTATATTAACTGTACTATATTCTTTAGTATGTTCTATTAGATTTACTTTCAATAATTTCTTCTACATTATTTTGTCTATAAAAATATCTGTTACGATTTTTTTATAAATATATTTTCAATTTTTTTACATCAACTGCATACACTGATTGTAGTATTTATTATATATATATATATATATATATATATATATATATACAGTCGAACCTCCATATATCAAACTTCTCTATATCGAAATTTTCTATATATCGAAATCTTAGCAAATCTCCATGTTCATTACATAGAAAAATTGTTTCTATATATCGAAAAAATCTCTATATATCGAAATTTTTTTCAAGACAGATTGGGAGATTTTATCCCACTTTAGAATAAAATCTCCCAATTTTTGGCATTTGAAACAATACGTCGTGGACTTCAATTCGCGGAAAATGTCCCTGATGAAGTTTTTAGTGGACTGGATAAATACAAACATTTTTTTAAACTTTCCGCATCACTAACTGTTCAGCAAGATATTCGTAGTTTTTTTCATAAGAATGTAACTGTGATCATTGTAACCACTGTCTGCATTATTGTTTTTTTTTAAAGATATGTAGCAATCAATAAATCTTTCATATTAATTCATTTTTTAGTTATTAACTTTCATTTAATGGGATTCGCATATAAATTAGAAATGGAGTTTCGTATACGAAAATTAGCTTTAATTTTTTTTTTAGGAGAATTGTGATAAGACTAAGCTCAATTCTATATATCGAAATTTCTATATATCGAATTCTTTTCGCGCAATTTGCTACTTCGATATATGGAGGTTCGACTGTATATATATATATATATATATATATATATATATTATATATATATATATATATATATATATATATATATATATATATATATATATACTGGCATTAATTGCATAGGTTGACCGTTGTATTTAATTTGAATGTACTTCGTAGCGAAGTACGGGTTTTCAGCTAGTTTATTTATAAAAGTTTAGGATATTTAAGATTAATTATTTTTAGAAGAAAAATATTAATTATCCAGTTACCATGCTTGTATCTATTTGAATTAAGATTGACTACATTCGTGTTTCATTTATTACACAGTGAATCACATAAATACGATATAATCTAATAAATATTAAAAAAAAAAGTTAATGAAAATGTGCTACAAAAAATTATCAGTTCTGAATTATAATATGCGTATCTCAATTACATTTTTAGGTAGCGTAAATGAAACATAAAATGTAGCACATAATTTACAAACCAATAGGAAGACAGTAAACTATTGTATTAGGTCTGCTCACCGATAAATTGGTCATACAGAAAATATAGCCGATTTTGTAGAGAAAACAATTGTTTAATTGAAATGCATTTCCTTTATCACATGTCGTATTCAGGCTTTCAAATTTAGTTTGGTTCCAAAGTATAAAAGAAAAAGGTGTATACGTAAGAAATGTCTCAGTTTATAAAACGTATATTCAGAATTTTTAGGCAAATTTGACGTATGAAATTTATAGAATATTATTAATGTTTTTTAACTTTTTCCTGTTCCATTAAATACTTGACGGAAATGAAAATGGTCACTCATGAGTTCTGTATTTTCCAGGATCCAATGAAAAGCAGCAGAAACACTTCGGTAAATATCTTCCTAAATATCTGTTAAGCTATTTCAGACTGCTTTTGAAACAAACAAAAATTTGACTGATATGGGGGGGGGGACAATCCCATCGCAGAGCGTTCTTAACAATTATCTTTCACGTAAGAAATCATTTTACAAAGTAGAATAAAAAGAATTTTAGATTAAATAAAATAGAAAACTATACCACTTATTTACCTTTAGCTTACGGGGTACATTTTTCCGATTATATTTCGGTGAAATTTTGAACTATTTTTTTTTATTCGCCCAAAGAAATTCTCATCCCTTCAATATGTCCTACACAACATTTCATAACTTTCTGAACAATACTTTCGACTGTAGACAACTTTAAAGTAGGGAAGTTTAATTATGTACACCTTGTACCTTCCTTCTACTTGTATCCCAATCCATCAGACAGGGCGCGAAATAGCAACTAAGGACTTCCGGAGTTGAATTCCTGTCACCACAATTTATACCGAGCATCTCCAAAGGGATTTTTTCGGTCTGAAGGAGGGGCCGAGCCTAAAAACCCACGGTGGGACTTTTCGGCCTACAGACACGAGAGCATTTAGTGGTGCTAGCCACTCGAGCCCCTATTATCATGCATTTCGCCTAGAGCAGGGGTCGGCAACTTTTTTTACTAGGAGGGCATATTTCAAAAATGCGAGAGTTTGGCGAGCACCACTGTAGGAAGAGGAGGGGGGGGGGTAATATTTAAACATGAAAATATTAATGCGACATAAATTTTTAATTCATAAATTTTAATTTAAATTTAAACGAAATAGTTTTAAAATTGATAATTAATGCAATATTTGGCATTGCAAATATGCCGCCAACTCGTTGTGATGTGGCACTTAGTCGAATTCCCAGTTCTCGGGCAATGGTCCAAATGAGTGTCAGTGAGGCTTGATCGGTGCTTTGATTTTAAGAATTTCATATTGGAAACCAAAGATTCACAAGTATTTGTTGACGCGCAAAGAGAGTTCCATTTCAGAGCGCATTTTTCTCAACAATGTAAAGCTATTTCCATTCACTAAATTCCAGAATTTTTCTTCGTTATGATGTAATTTTAATTCAATGTCATTCATTTCCTATACTTATAATTTCCAATTATCAGTCCTCCGTATTGAAAATATCAAAATATGTGGCGATTTTATGAGTCACGTCGTCCTCTGTATGAGAGAGAGGATTAATAAAAAAACGTCAAGAATGCCTCCCATTAGTAAAATTCTTCAAATCTGGTATTAAATTCTTCCAGCAAGGAATCAAAATGTTTTGAAAACTGATAAGTGGTAGTATTTTCATCGTAGTAATTTTATATCACCATTTATAAATTGGGGAATTGTGATAAATTATCTTTCTCCATCTGCGATTTCAAGAGCGCCAATTTAGCTTTAAATGCATTAATCGTACTTGTCATAGAAGCAATATGACGATTTCTACCCTGTAGTTTCAAATTTAGTTCATTCAATTTCACAGTTAAATCAGTTAGAAAGCCTAGCTCAATTAACCAAGGTTTTTGTTCTAATTCTAAACAAATTTATTTCACCTGTGATAACAAATTTAAAAACCGCTCAAGTACCTTTCTTCTACTGATCTCTCTCAATCAAATATCCAACCTCAAATAATCAACAATATCTAAAATCAAATTTCTGAACCCAAATACCTAAAATTTAGATATTTTAACGGCGGGCACTTTAAAATTGTTTCGCTGGCACCGCGTTGCCGACCTCTAGCCTAGAGGTACATTACCTAGAGCTAAGTGCCATTTTAATGACCGTCTTTCAACAATAGGATGGACTTCCCGGTTGAGTAAAGAAACCTTAGTTTGTTAGTTTCCATCCTCAGTCCTTTAACGCTTTGGATAAGAGAGACTGCGCATTAAAACAGTCCATATTTAGAAGTACTCAACTGTCGCAGAATGATAAAAAGATCTCTCCAAACAAATAATGCCTATCGCATAATTACATTGAACATTTTTTCTTTAGAACGCCTCTTGCAAATAAAGGAAAAATCTCATAAAATCCATAATTCGTTTTTTATTTCTAGGACATATTAAAATAATATTCACAACAGGGCTAATTATTTTTGCAGAATGAGCTAAAAAAATAACAACAAAAATGTTGCGAAACAAAATACTCTAATAAAAAGAAGCACCACTTTCGTACGCACTTAAAAGAAAAATACGATCTTCATTTACTCCTGTTGGGTACCGAGGGACGCTTTTTTTTTATCGAGAGGAATGATTTATTCTTTTCATTTAGGTTTATTTTGGGATTTATATGCTCGATCGAAGAACTGGGTTGATCATTCTTTGACTATATTAATGTGAAGTTCTTTTTGAGCGTTTGAGCACGTATTTAAACAACTGATCTGCCATTTTCTTTGAAAATAGCGGAGTACAAGCTGTAGATTAGAAAAAAAGTTGCAAACTTTAAGCAAGAAAAGTACCAACATTTTAAAATTTGTATAATAATTTTTAAAGAGTGCCATATAGTTTAGAGTTAACACGCACTATTCATTTTCCATTCATTCTATCAAGGTATCGAACTAAAAGTATTTTTACCGACAACTCATCTTTTTATTATTTATGTTTGAACATTTGAATTTTTATCGCGAAACGAGCGATAAAAATTGAAACTGTGACGAACAAAGAAAATGTCTTATATTCGCTAAGAATACGGGCTTAAGGGAAGGGACAATTTTGTCGTGCTTAAGGGGACAAGCGACCATCAAACTCGAATTTTTTTGATTTTCAATTGTTAACTCTATATACAAAACTAGCTGAAAACCCGCACTTCGCTACGGAGTACATTCAAAGTAAAAACATCGGTGAATGTATGCAATTAATGCCAATATATATATAATAAATACGACGATCAATGTATATAATTGATGTAAAATATATATATATTTATAAAAAAATCGTAAGGGATATTTTTATAGACAAAATAATGTAGAAGAAGATATTCAAATTAAATCTAATATAAAGAATACTAAAGAATATAGTACAGTTAATATAGTACAGTTTCTAGAACATTTCTTTTACAGTATTTTAATATTTTTTTGGATAATGTCCAATCGTCTGTCGCATTAGCAAGAAAAAAAAAATTATTTTTTGTCTATTTAGTTTTTATGCACGTGACGATAAATTTATTTAAAGTACCAGAAAAAGAAGTCACGTGATCAGCATTTAATAAATTAAATTCGAAAAATTAATGTTTAAAAATTCACCAAAAATCAGGAAATGAAGGTAAAGATTGGAAAAAGATTTCATTTTAAAGGAATTTTTATGATCTTTCTCGTGATATAAATTTTATAACCCTCAAATTATTATTGTAAATGCAAACTTAAAAAAAGTAAAAAAAACAGCTTAAAAATTTAATTTTAAAAAATCTAAGAAGAATTTTTTAAAAATCTCTCTTAGTGCACCCCTACACTATAAGAAGAATCGCCATGCAAAATTTCAGCCCTTAGGTCCAGCGGTTTGGTCTGTGCGTTGTATGTCAGTCAGTCAGTGAATGAATGAATGAATGAATGAATGAGTCAGTTACGGAACTGTTTTATATATATAGACTAGCTGAAAACCCGCACTTCGCTACGGAGTACATTCAAAGTAAAAACATCGGTGAATGTATGCAATTAATGCCAATATATATATAATAAATACGACGATCAATGTATATAATTGATGTAAAATATATATATATTTATAAAAAAATCGTAAGGGATATTTTTATGGACAAAATAATGTAGAAGAAGATATTCAAATTAAATCTAATATAAAGAATACTAAAGAATATAGTACAGTTAATATAGTACAGTTTCTAGAACATTTCTTTTACTGTATTTTAATATTTTTTTGGATAATGTCCAATCGTCTGCCGCATTAGAAAGAAAAAAAATTATTTTTTGTCTATTTAGTTTTTATGCACTTGACGATAAATTTATTTAAAGTACCAGAAAAAGAAGTCACGTGATCAGCATTTAATAAATTAAATTCTAAAAATTAATCTTTAAAAATTCACCAAAAATCAGAAAATGAAGGTAAGGATTCGAAAAAGATTTCATTTTAAAGGAATTTTTATGATCTTTCTTGTGATATAAACTTTATAACCCTCAAATTATTATTTTAAATGCAAACTTAAAAAAAGTAAAAAAAACAGCTTAAAAATTTAATTTAAAAAAATCTAAGAAGAATTTTTCAAAAATCTTTCTTAGTGCACCCCTACACTATAAGAAGAATCGCCATGCAAAATTTCAGCCCTTTAGGTCCAGCGGTTTGGTCTGTGCGTTGTATGTCAGTCAGTCAGTGAATGAATGAATGAATGAATGAATGAGTCAGTTACGGAACTGTTTTATATATATAGATGAGAGAAATTAATTTTCTTTTTTATCACATTGAAAACCCTTAGAATTCAAAATAAGGAATTTTTGGCAGAATTGCCAAATTCCTGTATTTTTTTAAATCAAAATTCAAAAATTTGAACTTTTTTTAAAATGGTCCATGCGCATTCCATATCAATTGAAAACCTTATTTTTTTATTATAACTTCACCATATGTATACAAATACAATAGTTCATTTAATTTTTGTTTGCATGAATCTAAATTCTTAAATATTTTTTTTTCTACGCTACCTGTTATTTTTTTATGTTTCTTTATGTTTTTACATTATTTTATGGGCTATAAATTGGAAAAATATTTGCTATTTTAAAGAATTATGAACACTTTTGTGACAAACTCTTCAATTAATAATCCACAGACATTTGGAAGAAATCGGAAGAAAATGAATGCGCATGGAGCATTTTGAAACATTCTAGCATTTTTGAAGAATATTTTGATAAACAGGTCCTATTCTCTTAAAAAATACTTATTTATGAATTCTAAGTGTCATCAACGTAGTAGAAAAGAATTTTAATCATTCTCATTTTGTATATAGAGTAAAGTACTGAAAATTTTGAAAAAAAACGACTTTGAAGGTCCCTTTTCCCCTTAAAAGCGATTGAGACAAAAAGAAAAATGCTTTTCGTGAAATACTCCATGATTTGGTATTGCCAAAGCGTCAAAAATTGTGCTTTTCAAGTTGGAAGCACGGGGCGGAAAAATACGCTTCGAAAGCC
>OU015496.1:9090441-9092941 GCA_907164885.2 Dolomedes plantarius
GCTTCGCTGGCTACGTACAATACGCCTGAGCCGTCTCTCACCACGCACTGTCAAGGCTAATTGTCCTTTGCAGTTTGCCCGATCGCTAGTTTTTTTTCCACCATCCATGTATTCTTGGTATACTCTTGACACTGCCGACCTTGAAAATCCTAGCTGTCTGACGATTTCGGAAATTGAATGGCCCATGCGTCGCGCACCTACGATTTGTCCGCGATTGAAGGCGTCTAAATCAGGCAGTTTACCCATACTGGCAATTCCAACAACCAATTCAGAACAACCACAGTACGCGCTATATATGCAGTTACCACAGCGTCCTCACTTGCGCATACATGATGCGCAGCGCTACACAATTTGCATAGGCTTTGCTACCCCTAATTCAGTGGCACTTTAGTGTATATATATATATATAGATATATAATAACGTTCCACCTTTATTAATTAACGCATATTCTAAGTTTTTCCGTTAGCTTTTCAGTAAAGTATAGCCCCCTATTTCAAATTATGACATAAGGGTAAGCGAATTAACTAGATAAATAGTCCCTTAACGCACGTGCGCTAAAATAGTAAGAATTGTTTCCAAAACATGATCAAACATCACGAGTTTTTCTTGTGCCTTCCGAAAGATCATACGACTTCTGATGCACGAGGTCAGATGGTCACCGGTAACCAATTAGAAGTTTTTGGGCCCCTGGTGTAGAAGGTCATGAACCCTTCGTATAAGCGAGAGCAAGAGTTCTCCGCGGCTTTTTTCGTGACTGTCCTGGTATGTTTATGTTGATGTCCATGCTTTGTGCCATCTCCGCACTCTTCTGTCTTGTGTGCTCTATGGCCGCGCGCGACTTCCCTTCTCCGTCCATCGATATGTAACGTAGCTAAATACTCCGGCAGGTCCGGAATTAACATGTACTTTTATATATGCTGTAACATACTTCAAAACGCCGTCCTTGTGTGTCCAGAATAAAGACAGTTCTAAAAATCCATGGAGATTCATTTCGACACGACTACAAAGCGAATGCCTACAGATGTCGGGTATTACATACATACATACATACATATATATATATATATGTGTGTGTGTGTGTGTGTGTGTGTGTGTGCGTGGAATTTTGGAATGGGCGTTTTTATCTCAAAAACGGTACGAGATACGGGAAAAACGTCAATTACAAAGTTGTTTAGCATCATCGACTTAGTAAGAAAAGAAACCTTGAATGTAGAAAATGAACATTTGTTTGGTCACGATTTCGAAAATTGTCGTGTCATTATTAGTGGATGGTACTCAATGTGCAGAGAAAAATCCAGTTTAGAGTGCAAATGTGCGTAGTGGCTAATGGAGAGCATTTTCAGCAACATAAATAAATGATCCTGAAGATAGGGTAGCGTCTCGGTTTTCTTTCTTCCACTCTTTATGACATGACAATTTTTGAAATCGTGACCGAACAAATGTTAATTTTCTACATTCTACTTTGAGCATTAATGTGCGGAAGGTGTCTTTTCTAACTAAATTGATGATGCTGAACAACTTTGTAGTTGACTTTATTCACGTATCTCGTACCGTTTTTGAGATAAAAATGCTCATTCCAAAATTTGCCGATAGATGGCATTGTAAGTCGTCTCATCGAGTAGCGCATAGCCTTTTTACTATACCTAGACACCCACTTTATGGCCTAAGCTGTCACCGTTCAGAAGTTAAGGGGAGTGTAACGGATATAGGTGGGTACCCTGTATATGATTAAAATTTCCTCATTTAAGTATAAAATAAGTAAATAATATTTTATCGTATTACGTGTAGACAGATATTTCACTGTTTTATTTTTTACCATGTTTTTATTCACTCGCTTTCTTGTTTGTTTGTTTGTGTGTGTGTTTATCCCGTACAAATCTTGCAATCGATTTTTAACTAACTTCCCGACTAGCTAGACGTTTGAAACTTTTAGAATAGCTCAGAACACGATGACGATGCATTATTTAAATAATTTTAGCCATCTTTAAGTAGCTTTGAATTCATTTTCAGTTAATTTTGTTTCGTATACTACAGCAGCCATCTATCGAACGGGACGGGAACGAAAAGTTAAACGCAAGTCAATTTCCAATTAACTTCATTTTCTTTCAAGTCGATGGGATAATTCATGAAAAAAATTTAAAAAAAGTATTTATTAATACATAGAATTGTCAATTTTATATGATTCAACAAAAAAATCTAAAAACATGGTATATAAAAAGTTACTTTTATCTTGTAATTATTTTATAATAAAGCTATCTATTTTGCGGAAAATACAAAAATATACTACGTATTGACGCTTCCTAATTAGGAAAAAAAACAATCTCACATCAGATCGCATTTTCTTTAATGGTATCAAGTTCTGAAATGAAAAAACACCGCAAGTTCCATTTTTGCTTTTATGCGCTTTTCCCCTCATTTTTCGAGAGAAAGAAGTACGAGATATGAAACTGGAACAACTCCGCCGCAATTATCACTTTTCTGAGACATCGTTTCTTTATT
>OU015496.1:9097941-9150441 GCA_907164885.2 Dolomedes plantarius
TCTCTCCAAATATGTTCTATTGGGTTTAAATCCAGCAAGGTGGTGTTTTAAAAACTTGTGGACAATTCTAGAGACACCAGAGGCGAACGTTGAGAGCCGTGTACTTAGGATCGTTATCTCGATAAAATACAAAGTTTTTTCCAATACCCAAATTTTGGGCTGATAATTTTAAATTGTCTCTTAAAATATTTATATAAACAGCATGATTCACTATGCCATCAATAAATACCAAATTACCTAGTCCTGATGTTGACATGCACTCCCATACATGGATACCTCCATCGCCATGCTTAACTGTTCCTACTAAGTTCTTGGGATTAAGTTCATCATTTTTTCTTCTCCATACAATTATACGCCCAACGGAATCAAAAATCTTAAAATTGCTTTCATATAAAATTGCTTTGCATATAAGACATTATTCCAATACGTTTGGGGCTTATTTATCATTGAGAGTGCGAAAGAAAGCCTAAGCTTTCTGTTTTTCTCACTCACAAAAAAAATTTCTACGGCCAGAACGCCCATGTAATACAGCTGCTCTGAGAACTCGTCGAACAGTTTCAGGTGAAATTGAAGTAGAAAATGTTTCATTAAGTTCTGCAGAAACTTTTACAGCACTCAAACGTGGATTTTTCACAAATTTTCTAATTGTAAATCTCTGATCACGTTTTGTTAACTTTGCCGGACGACCTTTTCTTACCTTGTTTTCGATCCGATTTTCTTCTCTACAGCCCAGTACAGCACAGTAGAATGGGATAAATTAAGTAATTTAGCAACATTCCGAACTGATTTACCACTACTATGATGAAAAATAATCAATTTTCGAATGCTGTTTGTTGTTTTTTTTACGATTACGAGCCATTTTTAAATAATAAATAGAATATTACGGAGTAGGTAAGCAAAAATTAAAGCCAAACAATATTTTAAATGCCACCACAATTCAAAAATAAAAATAAAGAGCCAGACGATAAATTTAATTATGAATTATCCGAAAATATTTCAGTGAACGATGACTTTTGTGAGATAAAGTTTTTGTTACTTTTTGATTACTGGTTTCTTAAAAATAATGTTTTACTATGTTTTCAAAATATTTCATGTAGTTTTGTTAAGAATAGATTATAGATCTTACTATTAAATATCCATTCTGAAATATTCATTTTAATTAATGGATAGATCCCTATTTCATTGAAAATCGTAAGTGTACGAACACTTTTGGGAGCCACTGTATTTCTTAAGTTGTTCTTTCCTTCTCAAAATTAATCAGTGTAGTTCATCACAGTTTACAACTTAAGGTAATGCAGAAGATTGAAGTGGATGTTTTACCTTTGATGTTGTTTCTTTAAAAGCAGCATTAAACATTTATTTTTTACAGTTCCATAAAAAGAACCGTTATGCCATATTCTTTTCACCTTTGACGTTTATACGATCATTTATTCGCAAACTCATCTACGAGTACTTGAACATTTCGCAAGTTTCTACTTTAAGTCGTGATAAATTCCAAGTAATTTTCATCTGACAAGCTATCTTTTTTTTTCGGGAATTTTTTTAAGGTGAAAAGAAAGATCATATAATAAAAATGGCGTTCAGTTCTTTACACTCTTACAAACAACTTTAAATATGATGTTGCCATAAAACTTTTTCGTAATGGTGCGAAGATTTAATAAAAAGATCGTAAATCATTCAATCATCTGCGATTTCTTTATTAAAGTGACAAGGAGGTAAACAAGAACCTGTATATGTAATTTTTTTAAAGAAAAATCAGTGGAACGCAATGTAATTAAATTGTTCGCCTCAAACATAATGAAACAAGATTTAAAATGCGATTTTAGAATATAACGCAGAATTTATGCTTTGATTCTTGGAAAAAATCCTGAAAATGATTAATCACACTTACTGTAACATAGGAAAAGTTATAAACAGCGAGAACTGTTTAAAAAAATAAATAGTTTTATTTATTAAGGAAAGAATAGAAAAAGAATGCTGTTTATCACTATCGTATAAGTTTTGTAGAAAATTTTTTTAAGGGTAAGTAAAAAATAAATGTTTAATGCTTTTTTTATTTTCGCAATGTTTGGTTTGGTTTGGTTTGGTTTGGTTTTCATCATCATATCCCTTGGTATTTCTTTCTCTAACTATTCCTTAAACCTCACTTTTTTTACATAGCCATACTAAATGTTGTGAGATAAAGATTTCTTTCACAATACATCGCCCACATCACGATACCAAGATTAATCATCCAATTAAGGGCCTTAATAAAAAAAAAGAATGATTGTAATTATTTTTAGAAGAACTAATTATTATATAAAATGTTTACCAGTAAACCTGTTTGTAATTGGTTAGTAATATAATTGTATTATGTATGTAATGTAATTGTTTAATGCAACAGTAAGTGTAATTATAATTGAAATTGCCTCTTATAGGAAAAATTGTAAGAGTAATGAATTGTATCGAAATTGCACCTTAAATGTAAATTATGAGTATACTAGCTGAATACCCGTGCTTCGCTACGGAGTACATTCAAATTAAATACAACGGTTAATGTATGCAATTAATGCAAAAAAAAAACATATTTATAGAAAAATCATAACGGATATTTTTATAGACAAAATAATGTAGAAGAAAATATTGAAATTAAATCTAATAGAACATACTAAAGAATATAGTACAGTTAATATAGTACAGTTTGAGGTACATTTCTTTTACTGTATTTTAATATTTTTTTGATAATGTCCAATCGTCTGCCGCATTAGGAAGAAAAATATATATATATATATATATATATACTTTGTCTATTTCTTTGTTATGCACGTGACGCAAAATCAGTTTAACGTGACGCAAAATCAGCACGTGGCGCAAAATCAGCATCACAAAAAGAAAAGAAACCACGTGATCAGTATTTAATAAAGTAAATTCTAAAAATGAATCTTTAAAAATTCACCAATAATCAGAAAATGGAGGTAAAGATTCGACGAATATTTCATTTTAAAGGAATTTTTGTGATCTTTCTCGTGATATAAATTTTATAACCTTCAGATTATTATTTTAAATGCAAACTTAAAAAAGTTTCAAAATTTAATCATCTTGAAAATTTAATTTAAAAAAATCTCAGAAGAATTTTTCAAAAATCTTTCTTAATGCACCTCTACACTATAAGAAAATCGCCATACAAAATTTCAGCCCTTTATGTCCAGCGGTTTGGTCTGTGCGTTGTCTGTCAGTCAGTCAGTCAGTCAGTTACTTAACTGTTATATATATATAGATAATATAAATCGTAATTGAAAATTGCAATATGTCCATCATGTAATGGTAAATATTATTGTAATTGAAATTGTAATTGAAATTGCATCAAAAATGTAAAATTATTAGTATATACGAGTAATGTAAATTGAAATTGTAAATCGTAATATTTTGGTAATATAATTGTAAAATGTAATAGTAAGAGTAATAGTATTTGAAATTGCACATTAAATGTAAAATTGTAAGTATATAATGTAAGTTGAAATTGCAAATTGTAATATGTTCGGAAGTATAATTGTAATTGAAATTGCATTTTGAATGTAAAATGACAATTTTAAAATGTAAATTGCAATTGTAAAGCGCAATTAGTTTGCAGGGTATGGATAAGAAATATATGTATAAACTAGCTGAAAACCCGCACTTCGCTACGGAGTACATTCAAATTTAATACAACGGTCAATGTATACAATTAATGCCAAAAAATATAAATATATATATATTTATAATAAATACAACGATCAATATATACAATTGATGTAGAAATATATATATATATTTATAAAAAAAATCGTAAGGGATATTTTTATAGACAAAATAATGTCCAATCGTCTGCCGCATTAGCAAGAAAAAAAATATTTTTGTCTATTTAGATGTTATGCACGTGACGATAAATTTATTTAAAGTACCAGAAAAAGAAATCACGTGAGCGGCATTCAATAAATTAAATTCTAAAAATTAATCTTTAAAAATTCAATAAAAATCAGAAAATAGAGGTAAAGATTCGAAAAAGATTTCATTTTAAAGGAACTTTTAGGATCTTTCTCGCGATATAAATTTTATAACCCTCAAATTAATATTTTAAATGCAAACTTAAAAAAGTTACAAAAACAGCTTAAAAATTTAATTTCAAAAAATGTAAGAAGAATTTTTCAAAAATCTCTCTTAGTGCACCCCTACACTATAAGGAGAATCGCCATGCAAAATGTTAGCCCTTTAGGTCCAGCGGTTTGGTCTGTGCGTTATCTGTCAGTCGGTCAGTCAGTTACGGAACTGTTTTATATATGTAGATTCTGATACAAAATTTTGATCGTTGCATGCTTAATCAGAGTTAATTGTCAGAAATTGGTCTGTACGTTGTATGTCAGTGAGTCGGTCAGTGAGTCAGTTACGGAACTGTTTTATATAAGGGAAGTTTTATGTAAAGGGAAAAAATAACAAAGAAAGGGAAACTGTTGTGGAACTTAAGCGGGGTTAAATAGATAGATTAGGTTTGCGAATTGTAAAGAGAAAAAAAAAATCCCCGCTTGGTGGTGTCTGAGTAAATCGTTCGACCCCTAGCCAGTGGGTCCCTGTTGAGCGGATTGCTGGGGGATGACTTGGCTTCAATCATATTTGCCGTATAAGCTTATCGCTGTGGTCGGCGGAACCTTTAGAATAGCAGTACGTTAGCGTAGGCCTTAAATTTTATAACCAATCATGTAGCTGAGCGCTATGACATCATCCGTTGACTCACGTTATCCGTGAACACTCCGTTCACCTTTTATGCTTACCCTAACGAACTGATATGGGAACAGGCCTTAAGTGACCAGAACTTTCCATTGACGGAAAATTATGTTCTAATGACTAAAGTCTAAAATACAACTTTTTGAAATAAAAAACAGTTTTGTACAGCTATTAACTCCACGAATTTGGCTGATGAACCTATTTCTTTTCAAGAATTAATTTTTTTTTTCGCAGGTCACCTCAATTCATTTTCAAGAGAAAGGGATTAATGTAAGTCAAAGAATTACATAAATAAATCCTTTAAAGATATTCTCTGGTAATTTGAACAATGCGAATTCTGATAATGCTTTACTACATTTGAATAGTTAGTTCCAATTTTCAAAACTTTGAATTTTAACGAGTTGTTTTATTTAGAATTTTCGTTTAATTGTTAAAAAAATAGTTGATGAATAGGAATCCTCGAACTTTCGAAAACTTTTCGTTTAATTTTAGGAAGTTACAAAGTTTTTTTTCTCACGACAGTTTAACGAGAGCAAAGCAAAGGAATGTCACACCAAGTTTCATAAAAGTGCAGAAGTTTAGATTTATCCTTTTGAAGATGGAAAAATCATGAAAAACTCTATTCAAAGATAAAACAGACTTGAAGTACAGCTGTTCAGCATTCGCAGAATAGTGTATCGGGCAGTGTAATGAAACACGTGATTTACATTGTTTCTAAGACTACTCTAGTGTAAAATAAATTCGTACCTTTCAATTTGTTTCGGGTACATAATAATGGACATTTCTGACTCCCATTTATCAAATTTTTCTTTTAAAACAGTGATGGCAATCGACTAATAGATACATTGCACTATTACAGGACCAAGCGATGTTATTCATTTCAACTTTGAGGTTTCAAGTCAGATTGATAGTGCTCAGTTTGGATGCATTATCTTTTGTTTAACCTAGGGCTTGGAGAACCGGGTTTGAACCGCAAAACATTTGACCTAAATATTAATGGAATATTTACTTACAATTTTAGTTTATAGCTTAAATTAAAATATAAATTTCTTTTTAATTTTAGCTAATTTATGGTCTAGGCTTGGAGCACTACGGTCAACGTTTTGCTACACGAGGGTAAATTAGACCGGGAACGAACGGCTACGAACATCCATGTCAACAGTGGGACTCGAACCCACAGTATCTGAACCGAAAGCCAGCGCCCTAGCCATTCGGCCACCCCCTGTCTGTATGATCTAAACTCCTAAATGAATGAATTCTGTATGAAGATTTTTAAAATTTTCTATTTTCCAGAAGATTAGAAGTTCGATTACTGAATTGTAGAATTTTGAATAATATAAAATGCAATCCATTTTTGTCGCCTATCAGTGCAATAAGTAAAATTCGGTTTGGAAATTTTCTACGAAATAATTTTTAAAATAAGCAAATGCCAGTTTGTCGGCAAGATATATGAGATGGATTAAGAGCGCTTCAGGCAAAGATCTAAATGGTGATCCATTGGGAGGCAATAGCGTCCTTTATACGTACGCTCTTTCGTGATGGCTTGGAGCGTACAGGATTGCGCGCAAGCTCCAAGCACTCGCGAAAGAGCGTACACGCTCTTGGAGTGCTTGGCGCGTACGCGATTGCGCGCGGGAAAACTTGCAGTACGCTCAAAAGAAGCTTTCCCTTCCTCTCCGACACCTTCATACGTGCACTCAATCGCGCGGGATCGTGGTTTCACGCGGGAAAGGGCGTACGTGTAAAGGGCGCTATTGCCGTTAAACTGTTGAGATTGACTCCTCACGAATACCTGGTTCTACAACCACTGGTTTTCGAGTCCAATCATCTAGTCTGAAAGCATTTCTCCTTCAACTAAGTACAGCTTCATGTTGTCGTCACATGATAGCTCAAAGCTAGCAAAAAGAATAACACAATGGGCATTTCGCTTACGAAAATGGCGTCAGAGTGCCGTATAGTATTCGCAATCTACAATAATCCTCATTAGTAGATTATACAAATATATGGCGCCATTTTCGCCTGCCCCGAGCCCTCGCAATACCATTCAACCCATTCTGCTTATTATTTTATTAACATAATTGCTTAAGTAAGATCGTCCGTGGTCTTTAACTGATAAGACTCACTCTCCTGAAACCGAATTTCACCCGACATGCTCCGAAATCGAATTGCTCCGAATTTCACCCGGACAGTTTGTCCATACCGGAGTCGAACCTAAAAGTATAACTGTAAAATTCAACCATCAAGTTTTGTGGAACAATTTAGCAGATTGAAGAACGTCTATTGAGTGCCAAAGGGTATTTAAGCTACAAGGTGCGCCCATAAAGTAACCGGACAATTTTTTATAAATAAGAAAAATATTACTCACCTTCAAATAAATTTATCTCCTTCAAAATAATCGCCAAAGGAGTCTATGCAATTTTTTCAACGTTTCTTCAAGTCATCGAAACACTGTTTATAGGCGTCGGAACTAACCGTTCGCAAAATACGCGTAACGTTTGATTTAATATCCGAGACGTTTTCACATCTCTGTCCTTTCATGGATTTTGCATTTTTTGATTACAAAGGACTTAGGGCCTGTTCACATAGGAGTCCGTTGCGTTGCGTTAAGGAAAAGATGACGTCGAGACGAAAATAAACCAATCATAGGTGTTAAAAATTTCATTGCTAATCGTTTGGAGGCATATGATTGGTTTATTTTCGTCTCAACGTCACCTTTTCCTTAACGCAACGCAACGGACTCCTATGTGAACAGGCCCTAATTCATCACGAATTTGTTCCTGAAAATCAAACAATTAATCAGTGTTTTTACAAGGAGGTGCTTTTTCGATTAAGAAACAGGATAAGGTGAGTTAGGAAGGAACTGTTTTGATTCTGGGCAATGGTTTCTTTTACACGATAATGCTAGGCCCCATGCAGCAATTTCTGTACAACAATATCTTGCTAAGCATTCCATTACAGTGATAAATCATCCACCATATTCTCCCGACTTATCGTCAGCTGATTTTTTTTCCTTTATCCGAAGCTTAAGATGACCATGAAAAGACAGAGATTTGAAAACGTCTCGGATATTAAATCAAATGTTACGCGTATTTTGCCAACGGTCAGTTCCAACGCCTATAAACAGTGTTTCGGTGACTTGAAGAAACGTTGGAAAATTTGTATAGACTCCAATAGCGATTATTTTGAAGGAGATAAATTTATTTGAAGGTGAGTAATATTTTTCTTATATATAAAAAAATATATATATAAAACTTTTTGGGCGCACCTTGTACTTCAGTAATCAACCAAGAGACTCCTGTTGATGTTATACAGATTTTAATTGCAACGAAATGCCGCTACCTTAACTTTGCAGAGGCTATACAAAGCCTCTATAGTCCCATTAACGGAGTAAATGCTGAGATATTTTAGTATGTACTACATAGTAATTAATGACAAAAGAAAAAGACTTAAGGAACATAATCTGGAGACTACTACAATGTTAGCTTTTAAATAAAAATTTTGATACTTACCTATCCAAGTAAGTAAAATTATAATTTTTTTTAATAAATGCGAATTTTTTGAATTTATATTTTTTTGCGAATAAATGCGAAATTTTATATATTGTATTTTTTTGTTGCTAAATTTTTTTATGCGAAATTTACGTATCCATAAAGATAATGCAGTAAAAATATAATTTTCGCATTTATTCGCTCATGTCGGTAAATTTCGCATTTATTCGCATCTATTTCATAAATACGAAAATTACGCATCCTTAATTATCTTCCATCCGCCAGTTATACTTTCAAAGACCATTCCTAATAGTTAATGACCATTCACACGTGTTTATCCATCGATAACTACTGAAAAAGAGATAAAAGAGTTTCGTAAGCATGCATCTGAAAGCACCCAAAGATATAAAAATGTTATTGCACATAAAATGCTGCCCGTTTCGATAAAAGTCATGGTTTATCGAATCCGCTGCAGCACGTCATCTAGAATGGAAACCAATTTCACCCTGCATAACATAACAAACTGGACAAGTACCTCTCATGCCATAGAACGGCAGGTAAAAAAGAGATAGGTATAAAATAGATGTTTAAATCAGGATAGAAAAGGTTGTTGAAAATGATTTATTTGAATATACTATTTTGTTCACCACTACCATGACACAGTCTATATTCCAGTACTTCTCCATATTTCGGTTTTGCTATTTCGGGTTTAATGGCGCAAGGTCCAGAGAGGACAAGTTGCGCCACTATATTTCAATACTTCCTTAAGACTGCTATGTACTAAGAAAAAAATCGTATTTCCCTTTTCCTCTTCTTGCAGACTCTTGTGACGGGAGGAGTCCAGTTGACAGTTCGAGAATTCCACCACCCCTTAGGATTGACATCTTGAGGGATCGTAATGGCTCTCTCTCTCTATAGGGGGGTTAAGTGCTGCCCCCAAATTTTTATTTAAAATATATTTTTGTCAAGTGGGCTTGTGGCGGCCCAGTGGTACAGCGCGCTGGTTTTCGGTGCTGAGGGTGCTCAGATCGAGTCCCAGCGTTGCGCCACGAAAAATGCCTCCGTTCGTGTCGTCCCTTCATAGGGGGTAATGCTGTCCGCCTATATGGTGCCCCCACAATAAAATGGACAGTAAAACTGCTGCGTAGTAAGAGCCAATGTTTGAATACAAGTGCCTCCGCATTGGATAAAAAAAAAATATATATTTTTGTCAAGTATTTACAGGTACATAAATGGTGATAATCAAATAAAATTGGTATTGTCAGATAGCCCGAACTTTTCTGCAAAGCGCTACAGGATTCATTTTATAAATTTCGTCCACCGAAGGAATTTATGAGCGTTTAAAACACACTATACCAGATTTTTCCCCGAATAATTTAAATTTTAAAATATTAATTGCATTTTTTTAAAAAAACGAAAAATGTACACAAATGTAAAATTTCTTTCTCTATGACGGAGAAAAACTTTTTAAAAAAATCTTTGAACCCAAGTCGGCAATCCGTGGACAAATTTTCTCCATATGTTAACATTGAGGTGAGCGAATCCAATGGGATTAGTACATAGCAGCCTTAAATGTGTCGAAAAAGTAACTACGTATACAATAACTGGGCGACATTATTTCACTCCGTTTACTACCGTGCAACAGGTGTCTTGATCTGTGAATATCTCAATACATCCCGAAACAAACATTCTATACAATGCTACAATACTTCCCTAACTGTCTCGAGGGTATGAAATAGATAAGGTTGTTTCACTCTATCATATATGTTTATTCCTCTGTGTACTCAATCATTGGAATCCGCGTGCTACGTATTTCTGAAAACGACTGGATGAAGTTGACGAACTCTACCAAGTGGATATGCATTTCAGTCTACCACCAAGAGATTCGATAGACGTCCGATACATATACTTTTAACATAACAAAGCAAGTATTATTTTTTTTAAACGAGCAGTCCATCCACAATGCGATTTTTGGGGGAGGGCTACTTTAACCTTTTCCTTACGGGGTGGGATACCATGTATCCCAAGAATACGGGCCCAAGAATGAATGAATGAATGAATATATATATATATATATATATATATATATATATATATATATATATATATATATATATATACATATATGTATATATATATATGCATATATATACATATATATATATATATACATATATATACATATATGTATATGTGTATATATATATATGTATATAAGAATGAATGAATATATATGAATATATATATATATATATATATATATATATATATATATATATATGTATATAAGAATGAATGAATATATATGAATATATATATATATATATATATATATATATATATATATATATATATATATATATATATATATATATATAAGTATAACCTCCTTAATGGCCGCTCTTACAAAAGGGGTATGAAATTTCTAAAGAGGAAATCGGAAAAAAAAGGCCCCGTAAGCTAAAGGTTAATGTGGGAGCCTCCTGTACGTCGAAACCTTAGTCGGGATTCGAACCCAAGCTGCATTAGGGAACCTCGTGGATACGACTGTACGAGCCTAAAAAGCGACCTCTAGACGAGCAAGGCCAATATACTGAAATTGTTTGCCTCCTCGATGGATTCGAGAAAACAACTCGTCATAAAATCAGACCAAGTTGTTTTGCGCTTTCAACTTGACATTAGGCTTGGGTATACTTTTAAACAGACTGTGATCAACATTAACCTTTTGCTCACGGGGGCCCCTTTTTCCAACTGGAAAATGTGTAATCCAAATAAAAGTTATATTTGGATTTGTATATTTCTTTTGTCCGCTCTGTGTCGTCATCAGTGATGGGTGTCTTGCCCCTATCATATGCAAATTTCCTCCGTGCACCCCGATCGTGTTTACGTTGGCCGTTCGCAGGGCTGTTTTTTGTGCGTGCATACCGCGTCCGTTTTTTTGGTATGTACACGTACCGTTCCAAATCTCTTTGGGGTTTTCGCATGCGTTGAGCATTTGGCGACGGGAAGAAGTGTTCGTTGCCATTAGAAAATTTCGAGTTTCTGTATCCATAACCGTAACCGTGAGCGCCACTTGGTTGCCGTTCACAGAATCCCGAGCTCATACGTCTGAATAACTATATCTGAAATCTCATCTCGATCGGTTGAACGGTATAGCCGCTAGAGGTCCATATATCAGCAAAGTTTTTTTATGACCACCTTATATATATATATATATATATATATATATATACACACACACACACACACACATATATATATATATATATATATATATCAATATATCAGTAGCGCACCCAGGTTTTAATCTGGGGGGGGGGGGGTGGCGAGTTGAATGGATAAGAATATTTATAATGCAAATTCAATTTTCATAATGCAATTTCTATTCCTTTGGGGGGGGAGGGCCCCTTGGCCCACCCCCTGGGTGCACCACTGCTTGGGATACATGCTATCCCATCCCGTAAGGAAAAGGTTAATAAAAAGGAAAGGAAACATTTCGAGAAAGATATTAGGTAGTATTGTAACTCCTGATGCTTCTCCAGTATGGGGCAGAATATTGAGAAGAGTGATAAATTGAGTCATTGAGTATAAATTGAGATTTATATATTGTATATTTTTTTTGTTGCTAAATTTTGATATTTTTTATGCGAAATTTACGTATCCATAAAGATAATGAAGTAAAAATATAATTTTCGCATTTATTAACTCATATCGGTAAATTTCGCATTTATTGAGTCATTGAGTCATTGAGTATAACGCGATCCACACATATTCCTGCTCCTGTCTGCCCTTAATTAAAATCATAATTGAATGAATTAACAAATATTCTCTTTTTACCCAAAATAATGCGAGTTGGCGCATTCGAAAATAATTTAATTTTCTGCCCAAAGGGTATTCATATACGGCCACCTAATCTATATTAAAAATAATTTATCACCACCCCCTTTCGACGCCGGCCTCACACGAGACGCATTCAATTAACGCGCTGTGAAAAGCAATTAAACGCCGGGCCCGTTTCCGTACGTGTGTTGATTTCGTTTTTTTTGTCTTGTATTTTATGTTGCTTTAATCGATCCTCACCCTGCATTCAAAATTTTTGGAACGAGTTCCGCTCAGTGTATAACGGAATAATCAGAATTTATTGTTTCGATTTTTTTCAGGTTTTTTATCTCCTATTTGGAAGAACGTATAAAATATTAGGTTCTCACTCAACGATTACCGTCAACTGGGGTAACTTTGTCCCATTTTTCATGTTTATTTCACAGGAAAAGCAAATAATATTTGATATGGTAAGTGGTTTATATTATTTTGAATATATTTAACTGTAATATAAACCATTGTTAAAGTATACATACAAACTTTAAATACTAATTTTTAAATTTTTAAAAATTTTTTGGCTAATGTTACCTTGAATTGGGGCAACTTTGGACCAGCTCTTGAAAACCAAACATTTAAATTGTTGAGATAGCTTAGGCCAATGTTAGACCATGTACAAGTATTGCCAAATTACCTATCAATAATATCTTATCTAATTCGAGTTAATCTCAAGCTTAATTTGGAAAAAAATCAATAAATCAATATTTTTCTATGCAAAGCTGATTTTATTTTTAAATTACGAATGGAATTTTCAAATAAAATAAAATAACAATAGATAAACAGTAAACATTAATTTAACAGCCTTATATGTTTTGATGAATTAATAGTCCAAACTATGGAGAAGAAATATAATCCAGTTCTGGAACAATAAACCGATTCCTCTATGACTCGATTTTCGGAGGATTGATTTTTCCACACACTTTTTCCCACTCATAATTCGGTACTTAATTACAAAGTTGGGTCACAAAATTTGACCTTCTCCTGTGTATGAGATCTATACGAACAGATAAAAAATGGGCCAGGAGCTGGAATAAGTGGGTTCAGGAACCCACTTAGCATGGGTGCTCGGGTGTTTGAATAATATTCAAAATATCTGATATCATCCTTAGAACTTTCAGATTGCCTTTCATCGCTTATAAAATCTTGCAAACTTATGTCATGAAGAACATTTGGCTTTGTTTTCATAACACTTAAACTAACACAAAATGTCTTGAAATTTCTACAGCAATGTTATTACAAATATTCCAATGTTATTCCAATATATTTTGCAGTCAGTTTGCTTTTTTTCCACGAGAAAAATTTGAGAGAATTGAGACAAAAAATAATGAAAAAACAAATTACCAGCACAAAATCAGTTTATATAATGACGATAGAAAATAAGGGACCCTTTAAGCACTACAGCGTAAACTCATAGTTGCTCGTAAACGAACTCATTAGTCGTGGATTTTATAACTCAAAATAAATAGATATTCAACTCGAATGAAGTAGTTTACAAATAAATTCTATTAAAGCATTATGCATATCGAGTTCTGCTGTGTTTGCATGTTTTACAACATACTTTGAAAGGGAGTCGTTATAACCAACTTGGTGAGTTAGTAACCCCGCTCTAGAAGGAAAATAAACCCGCTTGGGGAACTGGGTTCTAGGTCCCGATTCCACAGATGGAAAGTTCAACGCGCTTAAACGAATTCTGATATTCTGTGAATATGAACTAAGCGAAAAGAGTTCATGAACCCACTTTTTTTTCTAATTTAAGATTATAGATTCCAAACATCTCGACCCAGGATCAAAAGGGCTTTCGTGTTAATGTGAATGTATGGAAAAGTAGTACAAAATACGACTTTTTCTTGCCGTTCGTATTGCTAAGTGGTTAGAGCAACCATCTGGAAATCGGTAGAATCGTAGTGCGTAGTTTCACATTCTAAAACAAAGTACGGTTATACACAAAACATTATACTATCGTGTGAACAGTGATTCGTAAAAGAAAAGACATAGCAGATCTTCATTCTGGGTGCTACGATAGAGGTATTTTTCTAAGCACAAATCAGCAAATTCATAGTTTTCAGTTCTGCTTGATGTGAATGATTAAATAAGTAAATAATTATGTACTTTCCAACATCCCCAGTCGTGAACATTAAAAAGAAATCAAGGAATATTTGATAGCGGAATTTGAAAGAAATCGAGTTCCTCACACTGCCGGTGTTGTTCGGTTGCTAGAAGAATATAGGCTTCTTGGTTTTGGAGGCCCTGTCTTGGCAAGTGGTACTTAAAATATACGATCTAAATGTGTTGGTTATATAGTTTAGGAGCACTACACTCGACTTTCAAAGGTACGTGAACCAAGATATACTCATGGGTTTCGCAGGGTTCTACGACCTGACCATCCTACGAATATGTACAGCCTATTATGCATTGTTAATAAAATACAAATTTCCTCTTATCACGTTGTAAAATGACAGCAGAAAGTAAGTTCCATAAAACTATTGTCTACAGGGATTTTAATCGTTAAGGCTGCTATGTACTAAGAAAAAAAATCGTATTTCCCTTTTCCTCTTCTTGCAGACTCTTGTGGTGGGAGGAGTCCAGTTGACACTTCGAGAATTCCACCCCCCTTAGGATTGACATTTTGAGGAATTGTAATGGCTCTTTCTCTATAGGGGGGTTAAGCGCTGCCCCCCCCCCAATTTTTTATTTAAAATATATTTTTGTCCACTATTTACAGGTACATAAATGCTGATAATCAAATGAAATTGGTATTGTCACATAGCCTGAACTTTTCTGCAAAGCGTTACAGGATTCATTTTATAAATTACGTCCACCGAAGGAATTTATGAGCGTTTAAAACACACTATACCAGATTTTTCCCCAAATAATTTTAATTTTAAAATATTAATTGCAATTTTTTTAAAAACGAAAAATGTACACAAATGTAAAATTTCTTTCTCTATGACGGAGTACAATTTTTTTAAAAAAATCTTTGAATCCAAGTCGGCAATCCGAGGACACATTTTCTCCATAGGTTAACATTGAGGTGAGCGAATCCAATGGGGTTAGTACAGAGGAGCCTTAAGCTTTCGTTTTAATGCAGACAGAATAGAATTATACAGGGGTTTTATATTCTGTCTGTATTAAAACGGAAAAAAATGTGGGAAACTAACATCAGAGAAAGAAATCGCAATCTGTAAATGATTGTTGAGGCACGGTTAAACAAACAAGCAAAGTTTCTGCAATATATTAATTAGAGAAAAAGAAAATATTAAGCATAAAAGATAATTAAACATCACAACTGGGATGTTTAAGGAATTTGTTGAGTGACACATCTCTCATCGTAGCACAATTCAAGGCATATGATCTCCCAATATGTCTGACTGGTTCTAAAACTGTTAATTCAAAGAAATAAATGCTTTTATCATAAGCCGAAGCCGATGAACACATCCATAGCCACCCCCACCCCCCCCTGAAAACGAGGTCAAAGTATACCCTATTTAAATAGATAATGGCTTTTATATGATACGATGATCATGCAGAAAACATTTTTGTATTGTCTCGTTTATGCATCATTAAAACATAAAATTCTTCAGTTATAAGTTAATACAATGCATTTTCCAAGATACACTTCAGAGGAATATTCAACAAACAGCGACCGTCTACGAATTTATTCTACGCTTTCATAAGTAAATATCATTTGCTACAGTCGACCTTTTGTCGCCAGTGTGGTCATTAAGTGGCGCCTGAATGCAATCGATGCCGAAGGCCTTGCTGCTAGTCATTCCAGTGAAAAAGAATTTTGCATACAAAATTCAAGGCATATCAAAATACATATATCTGCGCGGAACATCAGTGCAGTTTGGAACTCTTGCCGTGTCAATTAAACCATTTACGAGTATCCAGAAAGTGGTATCAAGCAACCAAAACATTGACTCTTACTACTGATCAATCGTATACACTGGTGACCGCACGCATCAGATTAACAGAAATTGTTCATTAACGTCTCGACGTAGGCATGCGAATCGATTCACACCTAAAGGTGTTGTACTTTCCTATCCATTTGTAACGCAGGAGGGATTGTTCAGCAGACTGGTTTTAGAACGTGGCGTCATATTTCGCAATGGAAAGCCTAAATATACTGGGTAAACATTAAACTTACAATTTAATGCAGAAGAGCTATAAATGCCCATATAAAAAGAGGGACTCGAACTTACTTTGGTATCATGCACCCTGGCCATTGAGCTATGGTCAAGCTGTAATGCAGGAAGGAGGTCAATGCTCATGATCAGGTTTTTAAAAAAAACCTTCTATTTGAGATTAATGTCCTATGATATTGATATAGGTCCATCTGGTCTAGATATTTTCAGTAAATACTACTGCACCAGAAGAATGCATTCATTCTTAAATCGAAAAATATCGAACCTGCGGGATGGGTAAATTTCTCTGGCGAACAGTAAAAAAGAAATATTGTTTTCCATCTGAAATGACGTAAAATGATTGCTTGGATGTGCCCATTCGATATGAAGAAATACTGAGACTTCGATACTGTTATCGTAATCAGGTCGGTTAACTTCTACTAATCGATTGGCTAAATGTTACCACATGTGATGTCAATTCTGAAAAATCATTGCGTGGACTAATCATGTAATATTAAAGCTAGCCTAGAATAGCTTGTGTACATTTCAAGTACGGGCTTGGGGTGGCCCTGTGTTACAGCGCGCTGGCTTTCGGTGCTGAGAGTGCTCGGATCGAATTCCGGCGTCTATCGTCTATTCTATCGGCCGGGACTGGAACGGAAAGTTAAACGCCAGGTAACTTAAGATTAACTTCATTTTCTTTCAAGTTGATGGGATAATTCATCAAAAAAATTTTTAAAAAGTATTTATTAATACATAGAATTGTCAAGTTTATATTATTCAACAGAAAATTTAAAAACATGGTGTAAAAAAAGTTCTTTTTAATTAATATTTTACATTAAATTTAGTTTATGGCAGTTTTTGCACCCTGATAAATGATATAAATAAAAAAGGAACATATCAAAAATATACCATAGGTATTTTCTTTCAAAAACGTTTGAATACGAAGTGTTTGATTTAAGAAAAAAGAGAAGCACAGAAAATATCGCATACATAGGTCATCTCTGTTGTCGATCGAATATTAATATGTTCGTCTGATATAAAGAAAGAGAAAAAAAGAATATATAAATTACATAGGAATATTATTAAATTATTTAGAAGGTTTACTAATGATGGCATAGGAAGATTTCAGTTCTAGAAACATTCCGTTAGAACCCCACTTGCACTAGTGAGGGTTTTGTACCAATTCTTTGAGAACGGATATATATATATATATATATATATATATATATATATATATATATAAATAAGAATAAGATGAAAGAGAAAACCAGTAATAGCTCTAAAGCTACATGAAGCCAGGAACATCCAACATGTAAAGATAATTATGATTACGGTTTTAGACAGCATTTCTTCATCAGCGGTGTCAATACTGTCTAAAAACCAATGGATTGTTTCTGATGAGTATGATCTATTAAATAAACACACTCAGACACCGTACAATCCATTATTAACAGAAGAATTGAATAATAAATGAATTTGTGTAAAAGTACTTAACCAAAGAACACCAAGCCTGGCGCTAGTCAGAGTGGAAGTTAAGAACTTGTAACCGCAAGATGACTGACGTCATAACTTGCAACCATTGAGGTAGTGGATACTCAGTTACAGACTTACTTAGGTTTCTTATTTTAAGACTATTATTCCTTTATTTATTTAGTTTTATTATAGTTACTACTATTAGTTAATTATTTTTTATTATTCTTATGTTTTTATTTTTGTTTTTAGTAGTTATTATTTCTATTTTAACCTATTTATGTTTAACTTATTAATGCAACAGAACAAACTATTCATTAAAACAAAAACAACCAATTATGTTTTTGGATAGACTAACTGGGTAATTATTACGAGTTAGCACAGCTTTCAAGTCTATAATATGCTTATTCCTATTGTCTTTAGAACATAGCCTATTTATACGAACTAACTGATTTACAATAATGTTATTAAAAACAGATTTATGTAAACAGGTTAGATAATTTTGAAATTTAACAATATTAAAATTATATTCAGATCTTTTGTATATATATATATATATATATATATATATAGGATTTTCAATGGTTTGGAATTAATTTTCGCATTATTTAAAAACAGATGTATAGAAATGAAATTACTCATTTTGAATTTAAAGTACGGGAATTAGATATGTTCGAAAATCTTGTACTATTCGATTACATTTAGATAAAAATACAGGACATGGGGACTGCACTCGCATAGTGTGAAATGGAATAAAAATGGGTTTCGAGGCTTCCAATGACCGCTTACACCTGAAAAAGTTGTAGCGTAAGAATCGTTTACACGTGAAATATTTTCTCCCCAACTTGTACCAATACGGGATTTTAAATGAAATCTTTTATCCTTGTCTGGAACTTGATGCAACTTCACTGTAAAACGGTTTTTATAAAAGCACGATAATAAGTGCAATGTAAAAAACTGTACAATCTCTGACTCAACTAAAAATAATTGCAAGATAAAAAGAACTTTTTATATACCATGTTTTTAAATTTTCTATTGAATCATATACGCTTGACAATTCTATGTATTGATAAATACTTTTTAAAAATTTTTGATGAATTATCTCATCCACTTGAAAGAAAATGAAGTTAATTGGTAGTTAACTTGCGTTTAACTTTTCGTTCCCGTACCGGTCGATAGATGGCTGCACCAGTCTACAAAACAAAATTAACTGAAAATGAATTCAATTCAGCTTAAAGATGGCTAAAAGTATTAAAAAAAGTCATTGTCATCGTGTTCTGATCTATTCTAAAAGTTTCAAATGTCTAGCTAGTCTGAAAGTTAGTTCAAATCGATTCCAAGATTTGTACCGGACAAACAAACACACACACACACAAACAAACAAACAAACAAGAAAGCGAGTTAATAAAAACATGGTAAAAATGAATTCAAATCTGCTTAAATATGGCTAAAAGTATTAAAAGAATGCATTGTCATCGTGTTCTGAGCTATTCTAAAAGTTTCGAATGTCTAGCTAGTCGGGAAGTTAGTTAAAAATCGGTTGCAATATTTGTACTAGACAAGCACACAAACAAGAAAGCGAGTTAACAAAAACATGGTAAAAATTGATGTTTGCGCTTCATCTAGTGGTTGCAAAATAAGCTTTTGCATTCATTCGCACTATTACTATGAATTCGTACTATTACTTTTATTACGAATTGTTCAGAAGCCCTTTCCGGAAGGTGTCGCTTTATTATGGAAAGTATTTTTGAGTTGTCCTCAGTCCTAAGCACAAATCTCGTCGCCTCTTTTGTGAGTTCTGAGCTTCAAAAATGTTATTCCAAGTCCCATGCAGTTGTTCGGTGCTATATCTTAATCGAGATGGCATGTGTAATTGGATTTTATGGGAGACTGCTTTTCGCAGCCCTGCATTTTTCATACCATTTATTTATTTATTTCACTTTGAAAATGTTCTTCTAGAGTGCTACAAAATAGACTCTAGAGCAGTGATGGCGAACCTTTTGGAGAAGTGGGTCAAATTTTGTGCATTATTTTTTTTTTTTTTTTTAGTACTCGCTGAATACCCGTGCTTCATTACGGAGTACCTTCAAATTAAGTAGAATGGTCAATGTATGCAATTAATGCCAAAAAATATATTTATAAAAAAATCGTAACGGATATTTTTATAGACAAAATAATGTAGAAGAAAATATTCAAACTAAATACAACGGTCAATGTATGCAATTAATTTGTATGTTTAATATCCATAAAACATACTAATTTGAATTAAATTCTTAAAAAACTTCCATCTCAATGAGTCTAGTGGTTCAATTTTATCTTTTACCGTATTTTAATATTTTTTGTCAATTTATTTCGTTGTTATGCACGTGACTCAAAATTAATTTAAAGTATCGCAAAAAGAAAAGAAACCAAGTGACGAACCTTCAATAAATTAAATTATAAACTTTAATCTTTAAAAATTCCCCAAAATTCAGAAAATGGAGGTAACGATACGAAAAAGATTTCATTTTAAAGGAATTTTTAGGATCTTTCTCGTGATATAAATTTTATATCCTTCAAATTATTATTTTAAATGCACACTATAAAGAATGTTATAAAACCAGCTTAAAAATTCAATTTAAAAAAATCTAAGAAGAATTTTTCAAAAATCTTTCTCAGTGCATCCCTACACTATAAGAAGAATCGCCATGCAAAATTTCAGCCCTGTAGATCCAGCGGTTTGGTCTGTGAGTTATCTGTCAGTCAGTCAGTCTGTTACGGAACTGTTTTATATATGTACTACCTGAAAACCCGCACTTCGCTACGGAGTACATTCAAATTAAATACAACGGTCAATGTATGCAATTAATGCCAAATATATATATATATATATATATATATATATATATATATATATATATATATATTTATAATAATTACGACGATAAATATATACAATTAATGTAAAAAAAAATATATAAATTTATAAAAAAAATCGCAAAGGATATTTTTATAGACAAAATAATGTCCAATCGTCTGCCTCATTAGCAAGAAAAAAAATATTTTTTTGTCTATTTAGTTGTTATGCACGTGACGATAAATTTATTTAAAGTTCCAGAAAAAGAAATCACGTGATCGGCATTTAATAAATTAAATTCTTAAAATAAATCTTTAAAAATTCCCCAAAAATCAGAAAATTGAGGTAAAGATTCAAAAAAGATTTCATTTTAAAGGAATTTTTATGATATTTCTCGTGATATAAATTTTATAACCCTCAAATTATTATTTTAAATGCAAACTTAAAAAAACAGCTTAAAAATTTAATTAAAAAAAATCTAAGAAGAATTTTTCAAAATCTCTGTTAGTGCACCCCTACTACATAAGAAGAATCGCCATGCAAAATTTCAGCCCTTTAGGTCCAGCAGTTTGGTCTGTGCGTTGTATGTCAGTCAGTCAGTCAGTTAAGGAACTGTTTTATATATATAGATATTCACTAGCTCGTGGGTCACTAAGTCAGTGGCGTCACTTGGATGGGGGGGAGGGGAGGATGATTAAAAACTACTTTTTTTGGTTCTCATTTTTTAAAATCGTCTAAAAAAGTTTACGTTTTCTTTTTGTTTTACAACTTTAACTTTTGGAAGTGAAGAGCAAAAAATAAAGATGGACGTCAAAAAATTGATATAAATAATAACATGAATTACCGCTCCAGGTGAGACCACGCACAGTCGGCAGTCGCCCCTGCACTGAGTATTTGAATGAACAAGAAATAAAGAAAATGATATATGACCCGGCGGGAGCCATGTGTTCATATCTTCGGATTAAAGTTCAGGAAATAAAAACAACGGCTGTAAATAATCATCTGGCGTGACGACACAAAGACAAGGTACTTTTATTTTCACACATACAGATGGAAATCAGAACAGCATCGCAATGCTGATCTTAGCACGAAGCTAAACAGAACACAACCGTCTTATATCGAATCAAAACTAACTCTACAGACAGACAAAAACATTACTAGCAGTTGCCAATCTATAATACAAAACTATTCAAATTACGATAACATTTGACTGACATCTAGGGGCGAAAGAATAAACTATATGTACTTTCAAACAATATATATATTATGAAATATTATTTATTAATAGATATAGCTACAGGTATGTGTACGTATAATAAAGTTGATAATAAAGTCAAAGCATATTTAATGAGAAATCTGTTGTTGTTTATTTTCAGATAGTTTCTTAATATTAGGTTCATATTCCGTATTCATTAGTTTAACGCATTTCGCAGTCTATTCATTTCAAAGTTTATGTCTATTGGTAGATATTACAAAAATTCATCGAAGAAAACAATTTTTTTACACGAATATGTGGACCCAAACGTCGTTAAAAGAGCATTAGCAAGTTTCTTCATTGATATAAAATTATTTGGTAAAGAATCCCATACGTTTAATATAATATTTTCAATTTTTAGTGTGGGATCATTATTATCTACCCTACTTTCAGACATTTTCCCTTCTACTTCGGAAATCAAGTTTTCAAATTTATTTTTATTAACACTATGTTGCTTTGAAATTCCGATAATTCCATTTCAAAATCATGAATACCTGGCCGCATAAATTCGGTTAACTCCATTGTTTTGAATTTCGTTTTGTATGGATATAAAATAAAGTGAAATGTATTTTACAAACAATTAAACCGATTAAATCTCTCCTCAAAAGCTTGTTTTATTTCCTGTATAATCATTAAATATTCCTTAATTGCATTTTCTTGAACGTCAAGCGTATTTTTTAAAAATTATTGTGTTTTGAAAATGTTTTTTGTAATTGAAGAAAATTTTTCATGATTTTCATTTCCAAATCCTTAGTAAAGATGTCAAAGTTTCGTCAAAAATATTTCAATACTTTCAAATATCATTAAAACAATTTGTCCATTTCCTTGAAGTTTTTTTATTCAGTTTATTAAAATGCTGAGGGATGTCGCATAAAAACATTAAATCATTTACCAACTATATTTGAAAATTCGTCAAAAAATTTTTTTCATTCAAAAAGAGCTTAATTTCTTTTCATAAAATGGCAAATCAATTAAGAACTTGATCGCAACTTGATCGATTAAGAACTTGATGTCAAAATCCCTGAATACTGGCGCTCAATTTCCTCTAATAAGTGTGCAAATTGTCGTTTATTAAGACCTCTTGCGTTTACAAAGTTGATGACTTTTATTACAACTGGCATTACATTGGAAAATGCTTTTAAACCTTGCTTCGCACATAGAACTTGCTGGTGTGTTATACAATGAAATTCAATCAGAGAATGTGTAATATTTTGCTTAAGATATTGGACAAAACCAATGTTTTTTCCCACCATATTGGGTGCAGCGTCTGTTGTTACAGACACAATTTTCTGTAGGTTACTATCCATTTCTTTAAATGCAATATCAAATTCTTTAAAAATATCAAGTTTCCCGTATCATCGTTATTAGTTTCATTAGCTTCCCTTTCATCGTTATTAGTTTCATAAGCTCTTCTTTCATTATATTGCCTAATTGTATATCGAGCAGAAACTGCTAATTGTGCATAACCATTTATGTCATTACTCTCATCTAAATCAATTGAATGCATTTCTGCATAATTTAAGTCGTTATGTACTTGCCAACAAATATTTCTTTCTAATTCTATTACTCGATCTTAAATTGTATTGCGACTTATTGGAAAACTCATTTATACGCTTTATAATAAAGTATTTTTCTTTAATATCTGCAGACAAAGTAGCACTACATTCTAAAAACTCGTGTTTTACAAACTCTCATCAGTTTTACAAACTCTTATCAGTTTTACAAATTCTGATAAGCAGGGCCCGACTTAGCCTAATTGGGGCACGGGGCAAAATCTTATTTGGGGGCCCCCCTCTGCTTCACTACTTCAGTAATGAAAAACCGAACTTTATGGAGGTATTTAAAATTTTTACCTCATTATAGATATATAACAAAATAATTGACTAGAACCCAAAATAGCTATAAAGTCCCCCCCCCCAAAGGTATTATGAAATTAATTAATCAAAAGAATATTTGACATTTGTGAGAATTTTGAGAGAATACAACTTCTAATTGATTATTGTGATTTCTCAGTGTTGCGAAAATCCAACAGAATCCTCTGAACACGATGCAACTGAATTTTTCGCATTTGCGATTAAGATGACCTAGTTAACAATCATATCGCTGCAGTTTGCGAACTTTTCACAAGTTTCCGAAATGCAGTTTTCTGATTGTTAACTTTGTCATCTAGCTGCGAAAAATTCATATCCTTGCTGACATTAGGGCGGAATTCAGCTAAAATCCGCCCTAGAAAGCCATGGATTTACGAAATATAGATATATTGTGTTCATACGATAGATTAACGAAGAAGCTAACATAAAACTTACGGATTTTACACTGTACTGATATTTTGTTTAAAAAAAGTTCATTAAAGAAGGAAACGTAAAATAAACTTTCTATTTGATTTGGGGGGGATCCCTCTGATGTGGGGGCCCGGGGCAACTGCCCCGTATGCCCCTGCCTTAGTCAGGCTCTGCTGATAAGAGGTTTCCCGTTGCGAGCAATGCAATGGGCAACTTGAAAACAAGCAGATGTAATGTTATTTTATGGAATAAAAAAACTTTTTAAAACGCTTGTTTGTGTATGATTTTCTTTTTTCTTTTGTAAAAAATATGTTCTTCATGTATTGAAAGGCCGACATTAGAATGACACTTTTCAAAATGTCTTTTTTACATTGTATGTACGTGAAGTGACTTTTTCGTAACAAATTACACACACAGTCGTTATATTCTTTTCAATCCCACCATATTTATCAAACCATTCCTTTCTATATGGTCTGGAACTTGTTTGTTTTTATTTTTTTTAACCGCCGACATAGTACAGGTCTACAACTAAAAATATTTACATTTAGAATATAATAATCTGAGAAGAAATTTCTTATTAACGTATTTGATATACATGCATATGTAGATGAGAAACTTTAATAATAATTTTTTTTTTAAATGTTGAATTATTAAACACTTCTAGACGCGTACGACAGGGCTGCCATTTAGTTCAGCACTGGTACATCTCCGAGCTGGTACATCTCCCCGTTCTACGATGCAACGAATATGTATGCGCGACAAGTTTATGACGAACTGTCATGAGTCATATACGCTTCGCGACAAAAGGACGAAACACGACGTTTTACGAGTCTGTACGTCATACACAGGTGCAGTGATACGATAGAAAATAAGCTAGCCAATGTCCACTTGGAAATATTTTTTTATAAATTCGACATTAGATATATAAACTTTATTTTTTTTTAATATTTTTGATTGTCTGTTCTCTGTTTTATGATATAAAAAATAAGTTTATAAAAATCAACGCGTGAGTCATTTAAAAAGCCTGCATAGGTAAGTGTCTGACCCGCGGGTCATAGGTTTTCCATTATTGTTCTAGAGCAGGGGTGGGCATTAAGTCGATCGCGATCGACCGGTGGACCACCAAGACATTTTGGGGTGACCGTCTTTACTAAGACCTAAGACGCGCATACTAAAAGAAACATTTATGGAACACCTACGCGATTTGCTTTAAACGCGGTGTTAAAAGAGTAAGTTTTTTTTATAGTTATGTAGGTAAGCACATATTCCGTATTTATTCAGTTCCGTAACTGACTGACTGACATACAACGCACAGACCAAACCGCTGGACCTAAAGGGCTGAAATTTTGCATGGCGATTCTTCTTAAAATAATATCATCATTTAAAATAATAATTATTATTATAATCCTCAAATTATTATTATAATCTTCATTTAAAATAATAATTTGAGGGTTATAAAATTTATATCACGAGAAAGATCCTAAAAATTCCTTTAAAATGAAATCTTTTCGAACTACCTCTATTTTCTGATTTTTGGTGAATTTTTAAAGATTCATTTTTAGAATTTAATTTATTAAATGCCGATCCCGTGATTTCTGTTTCTGGTACTTTAAATAAATTTATCGTCACGTGCACAACAACTAAATAGACAGAAAAAATATTTTTTTTCTTTCTAATGCAGCAGACGATTGGATATTATCCAAAAAAAATGCATATCCCTTACGATTTTTTTATAAATATATATAGATAGATAGATAGATATTTTAAATCAATTGTATACATTGATCATCGCATTTATTATAAATATATATATTTATTTTTTGGCATAAATTGCATACGTTGACCGTTGTATTTAATTTGAATGTACTCCGTAGCGAAGCGCGGGTTTTCAGCTAGTTTATAATAAATATTGTAAGACCGTTTTTTTTTAGCTCACCACACCTACGTCAATGAGTAGACCGCAACACCTTGAAAAAATTAGAAGTAGCACGTATCCTGGAAAAGTCTGTCCACCCCTGCTCTAGAGTGTCATATATCAACCATTACTTTAAAAAAAAATTCTAATTCATCGAGTACCACAGTATTGAAATAGATCGATCTAAATTTTTTTTATATCAATTTAAAAAATTAAGATTCAGTTATAAGATTTTTTTCTTCCCGCCAGTTTAAAAAAAAATCAACGTTGTCTTGGAAAAAAATCACATCTGAAGATTATCAATTTAGAAACACTCATCAGATTTATGTACAATTAAATTATTTTTATATGAACAATCTAAAAATGCTTCGGCATTCAAGAATCTTTGTGCTTTCGTAATGCAAATGCCATAAAGAATGACAGAATCGTTGTACTATATCGAAATCCCCGTAAAAGTTATAACACGTAAACGAAGGAGACATATGGATTCTTCCCCTTTACAAAATGACGACGGATAGATAAATGTTCCGTAGTTAAATGTAAAAATAAATCATACCCATACAGGGTAACTAAAACCAAATGTTCCACTCATTGTATACGAGGCTGCCTTTTCGTATTATTTATACGGTATTTTTCATACAACATTCATCGATTTTAATACCAGTCAATTCGATTTCAATTAAAATCGAACTGAGCAATTTGATTTCATTTACATATCAGTTCGATTCCCTATTCAGCGCTCTATCACTCACAGATTAGTAAGCTCGCTGAATTTATGGAACTCGTACAGGCAATCATCTGATATAAATGACAATTAAAATAATAACTTCGACCAAAAGGACACATTTAAGTTTGATATTTAGGTCATACAGACTTTTCCAATGAAAGTATCATTTAATGATGCCATCTTAATCCGAGTGAATAATCACCCTGCTAAACTTCACTTCAAACGCCTGTCAGATCTCAAACCACTGGTCATTCGATCAATGACTAATCCCGTTAAGCTACTCTTGAAATAGGAGGAATTCTTTACGAATACCTTTTAACCAGAAGATTTCGATAGAGATAATTAACGCATTATCTATATACAAAAAACAGTTCCGTAACTGACTGACTGACTGACTGACAGATAACGCACAGAACAAACCGCTGGACCTAAAGGGTTGACATTTTGCATGGCGATTCTTCTTATAGTGTAGGGGTGCACTAACAGAGATTTTCGAAAAATTCTTCTTAGATTTTTTAAAAATTCAATTTTTAAGCTGTTTTTGTAATATTCTTTAAAGTTTGCATTTAAAATAATAATCCGAGGGTTATAAAATTTATATCACGAGAAAGATCCTAAAATTTTCTTTAAAATGAAATCTTTTTCGAATCTTTACCTCCATTTTCTGATTTTTGGTGAATTTTTACAGATTAATTTTTAGAATTTAATTTATTAAATGCTGATCACGTGGTTTCTTTTCTTTTAATTTTGCATCACGTACATAACAATGAAATAGACAAAAAAAAAATTTTTTCGTGCTAATGCGGCAGAAGATTGGACATTATCCAAAAAATATTAATATGCAGTGACAGATATGTTCCTCAAACTGTACTATATTAAATGCACTATATAATCTTTAGTATGTTCTATTAGATTTAATTTAAATATTTTCTTCTACATTATTTTGTCTATAAAAATATCTGTTACAATTTTTTAATAAATATATTTTTCCTTTTTTTTTACATCAATTGCATACATTGATCGTTTCATTTATTATAAATATATATATACATATTTCTGGCATTAATTGCATATATTGACCGTTATATTTAATTTTAATGTACTCCGTAGAGAAGTACGGGTTTTCAGCTAGTTGAATGCATAAAACCACAGAAAGGGTGGAATACTAATTCTTAAAAAATTTTTGCTTCAGGAAGAAACTGAACGTATTATTGAATGTATAAAACCGCAACAATCGTAATTTTTAGAACTTCTACCTTAAAAGATGAAAGTTACGCTCTTTCCCATTTTGATAAATAAATATAAAATGTTAATATAAAAAGTTTTCCTGCACAGGCTTTATAAAGGAAGACATCTGAATCTCGTATGTTCACATAAAAATAACGTTTGGTGAGCGTACACGAAAAATATGTTGGTCATGGGGTATATCATTCATTTTGCTTTCCCCGAAATGGAAAATAATTCTAAGTTATGTCTTTCGTTTATCAGATTACAATACAAATTAATTTCCAAAATATGTGTTTCAGCCTCTAACAATTGATAATTTTGCGCTCTTTACTACGAAACAAAAGCTTTTTTCCTCAATCGATTCCTTTTTATTTTTATCTAACATAAATCAATCATGACTGCTGAATAATATTGTGAATGCAATTTTTGTGATGCTGATTTTTCCCACCAGATATCCGAGTATCATCTATATATATAAAACAGTTCCGTAACTGACTCATTTATTCACTGACTGACTGACTACTGACATACAACGCACAGACCAAACCGCTGGACCTAAAGGGCTGACATTTTGCATGGCGATTCTTCTAATAGTGTAGGGGTGCACTAAGAAAGATTTTTCAAAAATTCTTCTTAGATTTTTTTAAATTAAATTTTTAAGCTGTTTTTTAAACTTTTTTTACGTTTGCATTTAAAATAATACATTGAGGGTTATAAAATTTATATCACGAGAAAGATCATAAAAATTCCTTCAAAATGAAATTTTTTTCGAATTTTTACCTCCATTTCCTGATTTTTGGTGAATTTTTAAAAATTAATTTTTAGAATTTAATTTATTAAATGCCGATCACGTGATTTCTTTTTCTGGTACTTTCAATAAATTTATCGTCACGTGCGTAACAACTAAATAGACAAAAAAAGTATTTTTTTCTCTTTCTAATGCAGCAGACGATTGGATATTATCCAAAAAGAATGCATATCCCTTACGATTTATATATATATATATATATATATATATATATATATATATATATATATATATATATATTTTACATCAATTGTATACATTGATCATCGCATTTATTATAAATATATATATTTATTTTTTGGCATAAATTGAATACGTTGACCGTTGTATTTAATTTGAATGTACTCCGTAGAGAAGCGCGGGTTTTCAGCTAGTTGAACATATCGAAGAGGGATTCTATCGTCCATTTTTGTTTCCCTGCAAATAAAAACAAATGATGGCAACACAAAATCCTAAGTGATACCATCCATTGCATATTTTCCTATCATTTTATCAATTTCATTACGGGAGTCAATTCGGAGAACGTCTTAAGTGTCAATTAGCATAATTGAACAGAGTCTTACAGCTTAGGAGAAACTTTTCAAGCTTTGTACTCAATACCAGTTCCACTACTTAACTTGTCACACAGGGTATTTGAAGTCAAAATTTATACACCTATACCTCGCTATACGGCCGCTCTTTATATGGCATTTCGGTATAACCGCCTTTTTTAATTATGGCACTTTATCGATTTACGGCACTCAGTATTTCGTTTATACGGTCACAACAGCGGGCAGTGATTATGGCAACATATTATAGCTTAGTGATTCTTCATGTTAATGTTCATCATCAGAATAAAACAGTTTTTAAACATTTTATTTTATGTTGTTTATTATATGTATACTAGCTGAAAACCCGCGCTTCGCTACGGAGTACATTCAAATTAAATACAACGGTCAATGTATGCAATTAATGCCAAAATATATATATATATATATACATATTTATAACAAATACGACGATCAATGTATACAATTCATGTAAAAAATATATATATTTGTATATTTATAAAAAAATCGTAAGGGATATTTATTTTTTTTGGATAATATCCAATCGTCTGCTGCATTAGAAAGAGAAAAAAATATTTTTTTTTGTCTATTTAGTTGTTACGCACGTGACGATAAATTTATTGAAAGTACCAGAAAAAGAAATCACGTGATCGGCATTTAATAAATTAAATTCTAAAAATTAATCTTTAAAAATTCACCAAAAATCAGGAAATGGAGGTAAAAATTCAAAAACAAATTTCATTTTGAAGGAATTTTTATAATTTTTCTCGTGATATAAATTTTATAACCCTCAATGTATTATTTTAAATGCAAACGTAAAAAAAGTTTAAAAAACAGCTTAAAAATTTAATTTTAAAAAATCTAAGAAGAATTTTTGAAAAATCTTTCTTAGTGCACCCCTACACTATTAGAAGAATCGCCATGCAAAATTTCAGCCCTTTAGGTCCAGCGGTTTGGTCTGTGCGTTGTATGTCAGTCAGTCAGTGAATGAATGAATGAATGAATGAATGAATGAGTCAGTTACGGAACTGTTTTATATATATAGATATATGTGCATATGATTTTTTTTTGTTTTTAATTTATATGTTTATTTGTTTAGTTTCTGTTTATTATTACATTGTTTTGTACTTTTATTTTTATGTAATCATTTTTATAGGAAACTAGCTGAAAACCCGCACTTCGCTACGGAGTGCATTCAAATTAAATACAACGGTCAATGTATGCAATTAATGCCAAAAAAAATAAATATATATATATTTATAATAAATACGACGATCAATGTATACAACTGATGTAATATAGTGTATATATATATATATATATATATATATTTATTTATTTATAAAAATCGTAAGGGATATTTATTTTTTTTGGATAATATCTAATCGTCTGCTGCATTAGAAAGAAAAAAAAATATTTTTTTGTCTATTTAGTTGTTATGCACGGGACGATAAATTTATTTAAAGTACCAGAAAAAGAAATCACGCGATCGGCATTTAATAAATTAAATTCTAAAAATGAATCTTTAGAAATTCACCAAAAATCAGAAAATCGAGGTAAAGATTCGAAAAAGATTTCATTTTAATGGAATTTTTAGAATCTTTCTCGCGATATAAATTTTATAACCCTCAAATTATTATTTTAAACGCAAACTTAAAAAAAAGTTACAAAATCAGCTTAAAAATTTAATTTTTCAAAAATCTAAGAAGAATTTTTCAAAAATCTTTCTTAGTGCACCCCTACGCCATAAGAAGAATCGCCATGCAAAATTTCAGTCCTTTAGGTCCAGCGGTTTGGTCTGTGCGTTGTATGTCAGTGAGTCAGTCAGTTACGGAACTGTTTTATATTTATAGATAAAAAGAATAAAATGCTTTATGAACTAAAAACTGTATTATTTATAAAAAATTGTCACAGATCCAATTAAATTTGTATGGGTTTGTATCAAAATAATTGATTCGTTATACGGCTTTTCGCTTTACGGCAAACTTCTCCGGACCGTATCTAGGCCGTAAAGTGAGGTATGGGTGAATTTGCAACTTTCTATGAAATTCAATTTTAAATTCCTGAGGGGGGGGGGGGTCGTTCATTATTAATTTTTCATTCATGGAGAACATAGGCATCAACATCATATTCCACCGAAATCTCATCCACTTCGAGTCAGTTTCTATTCACTTAAAGTGCACCCGTTTTGACCCTGCTTTATACTACGTATTCGTCCACGGAGAGTATTGGACGAAGAAGAAAAAAAAAAAAAAATACATTTTTGGGACATATTTCTGAGAGAACATTCTCGGAAGTTTTGTTCCACAAAAGCAACTCCCAAACAGTGCACTGCGGCGGAGCACGTGGTAGGTGTGTTCTGGACGCCGATGCCAAAAGATTTCCGCAGGCCCCCAGCCAGCCGATAAAGACCTCCGCGCTCGCACAGAACGGGAGATCGTTTGGGAGGGGGGTTGGCGCATGATTTTGACGCAACTTGCGAGCTTCGGGCAGCCTGCCAGCCAAACAGCTGCAGTAGGAAGAATGGGCAAAAAAGACCTGCCTCGTGGATTGGGATCGGCTTCCGACCCGCTGGAGGAAGGTGAGTGCGCAGTTGAGCAGCTCACACTTCGGGGATTTGATCCCGAAATTTATAGTACTCGCTATCTTAATGCTCAACTAGGAATTATTCATAGTTCAGTAGAAAGAAGCGAAATGCTTGGCCGAAAGTGGGCACCTCAGAATGTTCCGAGGTATCAGACAGAGCCTGACTAAGGCAGGGGCATACCGGGCAGTTGCCCCGGGCCCCACATCAGAGGGGGGGCCCCCCAAATCAAATGGAAAGTTTATTTTACGTTTCCTTCTTTAAGGGGACCTTCAACCATCCATCAAAGAAACCTTCAGGAAGACCTTCAAGAAGGACCTTCAACCTCGAATTTTTTAATTTTCAATTTTCAACTCTATAAGTCATAATCAGAATAAAAAATATTCTTTTTTACTACATCGAAGACTCTGATAGCGCATATAGATGGGTGCAGAGTTCTCTGCCCGACTCCTGTCATCACATTAGTCACGGTAACATTAAACACGGTATTTAGAACCACCCCCATTCCCGCCCGCATGGTTTCTTTGATGTGGTGTCTCCCCCGACCCCGCTGGACACCATTTGACCCGCTGACCCCTCACCCTTTCTTTGATGGACCGCCAGAGGAGGCGATCCACGCATAGTACAGAGTACAGAGTGAACATAAATCACTGGATTCCCCAAGGCACAGACAGAGAACGCTGCACCAATGTATATGCACCATTAGAGTTTAAAACAAGGATATTTTGGCAGAGAAATGCCTGTCTTTCAAAAAAAATTTCAAAAATTCTAGCACTTTTCAAAATGCTCCAAGCGCATTCTGTGTCATTTGAAAACCTTAATTTTTTTAATGTATATTTACCATACATACATAAATATAACTGTGCATTGAATTTTATTTTTTGTAATTTTTTTATGAATCAAAAGTCATAAATAGTTTTTTTTTCCATCTGCCTGCTATTTTTTTTTATTTTTTTACTTTATTTCATGGTCTATAAATTTGAAAAAAATTGAGTTTTCAAAGAATCGTGCACAGTTTTATGAAAAACTCTTCACATAAAAATCCTGGGAAATCTTGAAGAAATCAGCAGAAAATGAATGCGCATGGAGCATTTTAAAAATTTCCAGCATTTTTGAATAATTTTTTGAAACACTACTTTTATTGTTCCACAAAATACCTATTTCTGAACTTAAAAGTCTTCAATATAGTAAAAAAGTGTAATACTTATTCTCATGTTGTATAAAGAGTAAATACTGAAAATAAAAAAATAGGGCTGGAAGGTCCCTTGTCACCTTAATGAACTTTTTTAAAACAAATTATCAGTACGGTGTAAAATCCGTCAGTATTATGTTAGCTTCTTCATTAATCTATCGTATGAACACAAAATATCTATATTTTGTAAATCCACGGCTTTCTAGGGCGGAATTTAGCTGAATTCCGCCCTAATCTCAGCAAGGATATGAATTTTTCGCAGCTCCATGACCAAGTTAACAATCAGAAAACTGCATTTCGGAAACTTGTGAAAAGTTCACAAACTGCAGCGATACGATTGTTAACTAGGTCGTCTTAATCGCAACTGCGAAAAATTCAGTTGCATCGTGTTCAGTGTATTCTGTTGGATTTTCGCAACACTGAGAAATCACAATAATCAATTATAAGTTGTATTCTCTCAAAATTCTCACAAATGTCAAATATTCTTTTGATTAATTAATTTCGTAATACCTTTGGGGGGGAACTTTATAGCTATTTTAGGTTCTAGTCAATTTTCTTGTTATATACATACCTATAATGAGGTGGAAAATTTAAATACATCCATAAAGTTCGGTTCTTCAATACTAAAGTAGTGAAGCAGAGGGGGGCCCCCAAAGAAGTTTTTGCCCCGGGCCCCAATTAGGCTAAGTCGGGCCGTGGTATCAGATTTTACCCCGATTAATAAATACTACCGTACAATAAAACAAGTAATTCCTTACTTAGTATACCTTCCCCACGAGTACTTCCTATCTTATTGCTCAAATAGTAAGTCCTTCGTGGCGATTCATAAATTAGACGGCCGACAAGAATTTATATATCTATATATTTAAGTTGCTAAGCCGACTTTTTGGGCAGTCCGTGAGAGAAAACTACTGCATCAATTTACTTCATTTTGGTCTTAAACGAAAGATTGTAATCTGTAGATGTGTCAAATTTGGTTTTTGTAACCGCAAATTCTATTAATATGCGATAATTTACAATTAAAAATTGATTTCTGCGCATGCCGAGTGACATGTTTAACTCTGGCTTTAGGCACTCACTGTTTCTGCGCATTCTCAGTGACATGTTTTAATGATAAACACGTTTATTCCGAGGAGTCTCTCTAGATCTCTCTCTGCCATTTTTATTTTTATGATAATTATGTTTGTGAAAAATAAGATTAAACCTGATAGAAATTGTTTATTTCGCACTTTTTAATTAGCAATAATTTACAATTAAAAAAAAATTGTTTTCTGCGCGTGTTCAGTGGCATTTTTAAATCCGGCTTTAGATACTCACTAAGCTCGAGGCCACTTAAACACATTAATTTGTTTCCGCGCATTATTATGAATTTCAACATTTGGCAATGATGTGTCGAGTATAATTTGTGTATTAGTATATTCAATTACTATCCAGCCGTTATGTTTTGAAAGGGTACCAACTAGTTTTAATAAAATTCAGTCCTCAAATTGAAACCGTTTATCTGACCTTGTGAATATATTCGATTACATTTACCCCTTTAGGGGCAAAAACCTCCACCGCTTGCAAGGTGCAGATTTTTTCCCCGACCTATTTTAACCTACAGAATCATGTTAAAGAATTACTTCTTTAAACTGATAACAGATGGCAGTACTAACCATTATTCTGCTCATTTAACTGGAATACATTGAATGCAAGTGAAAAAAAAGACTAGATTTAGGCGTTTGCACTGTGCAAAGGCGCCCCTCAAAGGGTTAAGGCAGGGGTCGGCGAAACAATTTTAAAGTGCCCGCCATTCAAATATCTAAATTTTAGATATTTGAACAACAAACGATCGTAGTTGTAATGAATAATTTTCAGTCTAGGATATTCAAGAGATAGCGATATTTAATCAATTAAAAAGTATCTAGAGGAAGGTAATATACCTTAAGAAAATTGGTCTGCAATTACAACAGAATGAAATGAAAGGAAGAAAAATTTGTTTTATTGCGCTATGTAAGAGAGACCCGATATTTCCAAAATTTCCATCTTACAATTGCACTGTTCACCAAGAAGTGTTATGCTCAAAGGTAAATTCCTTTTCGGCATATTTTACAAACAGCGACAAAAGTGATAAATTCAATAAGAGCAATGCAACACAGATTGTTTAGATTACTTCTACAAGAAGAGGGTACAGAATTTAAAGATCTTATCACACACGCAAAAGTGAGGTGGCTCAGTAGAGGGAGGGTACTTGAGCGGTTTTTAAATTTATTACCGCGGGTGAAAGAATTTTTATTATCCAGGAGTGAAATTCTTTGCTACCACCTATCAGCTTGCCAAACATTTCGATTCCTTATTGGAAGAATTTAACACCAGATTTGAAGAATTCTAAAATGGGAGGCATTCTTGACGTTTTTTATTAATCCTTTCTCTCATACAGAGGACTTATAAAATAGCAACATATTTCGATATTTCCAACAAGGAGGACTTAGAACTGGAAATTATAAATATTAAAAATCACATTGAATTAAAATCACATCATGACTAAGAAAAATTCTGGAATTTAGTGAATGGAAGCTTCCCATTGTTGATAAAACGTGCGTTAAAATGGAACTCTTCTTCGCGCGTCGACATATGCTTGTGAAACTTTGTTTTCCAATATGAAATACTTAAAATAAAAGTAACGATCAAGCCTCTTTAACACTCATTTGGACCTGTGCCTGAGAACGGGCAATTCAACTTATGTGTTATATGCATATTACAACGAGCTGGCGGCAGATTTGCAATGTAAGAGATCGCATTTCTTATCAATTTTAGGATGATTTTGTATGAATTAAAATTGGAATTTATGCATTAAAAATTTATGTCACATTAATATTTTCACGTTTAAATATTAACCCTCCCCCTTCCTCCGACCTCCCGCATTTCTGAAATAGGCCCCTCTAGTAAAAAAGATCGCCGACCCCTGCCTTAAGGACACCGATGATGTTTTCACCCTTCGATCATTCCCAATAGGTGTCCGGTTAAAAGAGAGACTTTTATCCGAGTTTCCGTTCATTGGAACACGACATACTTTATTTTCTTGAATATGCACCCGAAATACTTTAGTTTTTTGAACTAGCATACATCATGAAAAGTCGCATCTAAAAACTGAAAAAAAGCATATTGCTGTTATGTGATCAATTATATGCGTGTGTCACCTACGTTGACCAATACAAACACACACACCCAGATATAGTATACACTGGAGAGCCAAAAAAACTGGTACAGGCGTGCGTATGCAAATAACGGATATATGCAACCAATCAGAGTAACACGATGCGGTCAGCAGCGCCTATATAAGACAACAGGTGTCTGGCAAAGTTGTTAGATCGGTTCCTGCTGCTACAATGGCAGGTTATGGCTTTGAACGTGGCGTTACAGTCGCCGCCCGAGAGATGGGACATAGCATCTCCGGGGTAGCGATGCAATTTGGATTTTCGCGCACGACCATTTCACGAGTGTATCGTGAATATCAGGTATCCGGTAAAACATAAACTCTCGGACCGCCGGTGCGGCCGGAAAAAGACCTCGAAAGAACGGGACCGCCGACGACTGACGAGAAACCTTAAACGAGATAGACGTGCAGCACTTCCTCAAATTGGTGCAGATGTCAATGCTGGGGCATCAGCAAGTGTCAGCGTGCGAACTGTTCAACGGACCGTCATTGATATGGGCTTTCGGAGCTTCAGGCCCATCCAGGTACCGTTATTGATTGCACGTCACAAAGCTTTACGCCTCGCCTGAGCCCGCCAACACATCCATTGGGCTGTTGATGACTAGATAAAACGTTGACTGATCTGACCAGAGTCTCGTTTCCAATGTTATCGGGTGACTGGACGTGTATGAGTATGGAGACTACCTCATGAATCCATGGACTGTACATGTCAACCGGGGACTGCTCAAGCTGGTGGAGCCTCTGTGGTGGTATGGGGCGTGTGCAGTTGACGTGATAGGGGACCCCTGATACGTCTAGAGACGACTCTGACAGTTGAAGAGCACATACACATCCTGTCCTATCACCTACACCCATTCATGCCCATTGTGCATTCCGACGGACTTGGACAATTCCAGCAGGACGATGCGATACACCCCACCTCGAGAGTTGCTACCGAGTGGCTCCAGGATCACTCTTCTGGCTTTAGACACTTCCACTGTACATCTAAATCCCCAGACATGAACATTATTGAACATATCTGGGATGCCTTGCAACGTGCTGTCTAGAAGAGAGATATCCACTCCGTCGCACTCCTATGGATTTCTGGACTGCCCTGCAGGATTCATGCTGTGAATTGCCTCCAGGATACCTTCAGACATTAGTCGAGTCCATGGCACGTCGTGTTCCAGCAATTCTGCGTGCTCGTGGGGAAACTACGCGATATTGGGCAGGTGTGCCAGTTTTTTTTTGGCTCTTCAGTGTATAAAATTCGTGTAAATAAAATATTTTAATGATTATACGCGACGCACGCATTTGTTAACATACATGGTCGCGTTGCGTGAGCTTGCGCTTCCACAACATAAGTGAAATTGTAAGGTCTACCTAATGATCGATAAACAATAATCGATCATTGTATTGGCATAAATCCAAAGAAGCTTACAAAAAAATGCTAAATTCAGCATAAACCATTACTATAAATAACGCGTAGCCAGATTGAAGGAAGAGACGGGTTTGTTTGGAGCTGTTTATGTGAATTGCCTTCGGTGGCTCATAGCTAGATCGCTTCTAAGCTTAAACGAGTTTGTGCCACTCTGGCATAAAGAGTTTGTTGTGCTAGTAATAGTGGATTACCGTGCAGCATCACTGGTCTGATTTATATATATTGTGAATACTTGAACTTCATTTCCTTGTACAGTGTTTATAACATTTGGTACCAGTCTTTACTCATTATTGTTTTTACACTGCACGTTATATGTGTCAAGGGGATAATGAACTTTGCTGTTTATCTAGTGCAAAAGGTGTCACTTCTACTTTATTAGAGGGTGACTTCGATATACATATATCCTAGAAAGGGTAGAAGTCAGATATCTCTATAAAGTTCTTCCTCTATCTTCATAAAACTTGACTCTGAAGTAGAATTTTTTACAAAATCTATACTGTATTATAATTTATCACTATCTTTGACATTTAAAATATGTCAGTTTTTATCAAAGGAATCGATTATATTTAATGATATTATTCCACTTCACATCCTGACAGGTAATCCTTTTTGACTAAGTTTTGTTGCCTTTTCCAACCCTTATTCAAGGCAAAAACAATACGGGTTCTCTCACCAAATGAACAGTTTTCAATCGATTATTGCATAACAGAAAGAGTTCGATCTAACACGCTTTTATTGCCTACGAAAGTAGGCTTTCATTTCCCCTCACTGATCTCGGATAACAATAAAGAAAGATGCTTAATCTTTATTCAACCGTAACTGTACTTCCATTTTCTGTGACAACAAAAAAGGATTCCAAACGCGGAGTATCAACAAATGTTTTCCCTTAAAATATACATTTTCCCTTCCACTTAAAATGCATGCGCAAATTCTCTCCTCTTCGGTTTCATGATCCAGAAATACTCGGTCATTAAATTTTCAAACCGCACTTTGGTATTTCTCGTTTTTGCGCACGCTCTCCAGAGAGTTTATCTGCCAAATTTTGTTGTCCTGTAAACATACATAATCTCGATGACGCCGGCAGGTGAACGAGGTGTTTTCGCGTGTTTACTGTTAGATGTGCTGATAGTAGCCGGGTGACATTGAATTCGGGTTTTAAAAAAATGGCTGTGACGGCAAAACGTAGATGAAACAAGATTAATTTCCGAAAATACAGAGCTCCATTTCAGTAAACTCGAGTGGCAACATACTGTGTTCCTGACGTCAATGCACGGGAATTGCGTAGAAAGATAATGACTCGATGTGTTCCTTCCACTATGCGACTGACGTCTCACTCACAAAGTTACTTTAATTTAAGCTAGCGGCCCGTCCCGACTTTGTCCGGGTTCAACAAAATATTATACCAATAAATTTCCAGTTGATAGCCAATAAATTGTAAATCTTTTTTTACCTTAATAATAACCTAAATAATACCTTAAATTAATTTTATGTTAGTTAATAATTAAAATAAATTTTTTAAAAGAAAAAGGCGTGCCGGAGAACGGCTAGGTTCGAACCGCTAGCGTCAGAACAGAAGCCCACCGCGATAGCACCGCGATAAGGATCGTTGAAATCTTCGGAACAAAAAGCGGTAGAAGACAGTAGCGGAAACAATGGAGATTGTTAGGATTAAGCCCCTAACTTTATTTCTACTGATCAGATATACATAATATATAGCCTATGTCCATCTGGAATAATGTACCTTTCAAACAGTGAAAGAATTTTTCAAATAGGTACAGTGGTTCTGAAGATTACCCTCCACGTACAAAATCGCTCTTTCTTTATATATAAGTATAGATAAGTGATGAAGTAGATGGAACTAAAAGAAAAGTAGACATCGTTTTCGTCCACTGATGTAGCACTTGGTCGATCACATATTTAAACGGACAATAAGATTCAGCGATCGGACACCAAGGAAGCTGGTAATGGGCGCTCCCCGTTTAGCTACGCAGCGAAAAATATTGTTTTAGGCCTACTAACATTGGAGAACCTACCATCAGCAAATGGAATCGTTCATTAAATGCTTTATTAGAACTGAATTTTCTCAGTTTGGGTCGCATGATACTGCTCAGTTCAGTTTTTTTACTATTATTATGGTCTTTGAATCGCGGAATACTTTGCTGCCTTAAGGCGACAATAGACCTTCAGATTGACAAAAATATGTCTCCAAAACGATTTTTTTTTCTTTCAGAAAATGATTCTGCAACTCATCAGCTTTAAATTTTAAAAAAGTATGTTGATCCGATCATTATTAATCGAGTCATAATTATTTTTTTTCAAACGTAAACAATGGAAATGTTAGTCAAATTAAAACTTGAAATGTCATTTTCTCAAAACAAGTTTTCATTTCGTTTCGGTTAGTTCAAAATGTTCCGTGCTTCATAATTTTTCTTGAATTTTCATAAAATTTCATAAAATGATTATTTATATATGTTAGAATAAAACGTAGTAATCGATTCATTATACTATTTTAAAACAACTTAAAATGTTTCAATAAAAAAATTTTTTTTGATAAAATTTTGCATAAAATGACCTATTTTTATCGATTTCTTTTCTAGCTTTTATAAATATGACTGTAAATCAAATATTGCTACTAACTTTTATTATAACTGTATAGAGCTAGCTTAAGAGAGAAAATTAGATATCTGAGACAAAAATTAATGCGCACGGAGCATTTTTAAATAGAGTCATTAACAAACTGATTTTAATTAATATCTTAATTAATTACATTCTGATTTTTTTTTTTATTTACAATTTCTATCTCTAAATAACACTGTATAAGTAAACAAAATTTTATAGCAATTGGTTAATAAATAAAAAAAAAAGTTTTTCATGGTCCATTGTCGCCTTAATAGTGTTTGTTGAAAATTGAAATTATATATATATATTTTTTTTTGGCGTACTGGTAGCGCCACCTGTCTGCTTTACGGTGTGCGCGAAGCAGTGTAATTAGTTGGCGCTCTTGAACGAATAAAAGCCTGGCGCTTGAATTCTTGGCTGTAATATTTTTCTTGAATTTCTACAGTGTTTAAATGCTTTAAGCGTAAAGTCCGAGGTTGGAAAAAGATATACGAGTGTTTGTGCATTAAATTTTAGAGTTGAGTTCATGGACGAGAATCAGCTGCAAACAAACTTTTTCCGTGCAGAAATGACGAGCGACCGTAACTAACAGCTAAAGATCAATGAAATTGACCGAAGAGGGGTTAAATTAGGTACGTTTTTGGAATAATTTTGGCGATTTATCTACTACAGGGCACATACAACTTGGAGCCCAAAGAACAACGAATAAAGAAAAAGATGGCAGCTTATCTCTAGAAAATCGAATCTGTAGATATATAAAATCAAAAGGGGAGAAAGTAAATTCCTTAGAAAATCTTTCGCGGTAATCAATCCGGACATATTTCAGTTGTCTGACCGGATTCCTGATTCACTGGGTGACCCCAATTATACATATTTTACCAACAATTCCTCTATGATAACCATTACCTCACAATGGTAAAGCAAAACTAATTTGCAATGCCGAATCGATCGTTCCATCCATTTCATTCGGGTGCATCTAGTATCACGTCTACGCTTTCGTATTTCCAAGAAGCAAAAATGCGCTGCAAACGCAATTTATCACGCCGGTACGGTGGAGCACAAATGTCACGCAGATAAACAGCATTTCGGGATGTTTTATCGGACTAATTTTGGAGGAAGGAGTTTTTTATTGCTTCATCTGTTGAATGTTTTACTTATTTCGCAATAGCATTGTGCCATTTTCATGATAAATCCTAGGAAAAAGTTCCACCTACAACTAACTGTCATAACCTAATTTTTAAAGAATTCTATATTTTTATTATGACCATAATCTCGAAGGAGATACATCTCAGTTTGGTTCATCGATTTTAGTATCTGTATAACTTTTCATCCAACAACTGAATATCCCGTCTATCTACAGATATTTCTGTTTTGGAAATTATGAAATAGGCCTTCAGCCAAATACTGGAGTTAAGTCATATAATATTCGTATATTATATACCTATACACAGCATACATTCAGATAACCTAATTAAGGGGACTCACGACTCTTAAGTCGAGGAAATAAGGTATATTTTCATACTTTTTGACTCTTTGTAACTACACTCATGGACAAAAACATTAGCGCACCAAGAAGGAGTCGTCAAAATGAAACGAAATTTTACATACGTAATGACTTTGATATAAGTAAATGATAAGAAAATCAAAGAAAAAGGATAATTTATTTCAGAGAAAAAGGCAAAAGAACGGAGGAGTTAATACTCCGTTGGACCCCCTCTAGCGCGAATGCACGATGCGATACGATCGGGCATTGAGTCATACAAGTTCTGTATGATGTCTTGAGACATTTCGTTCCATATTTGCTGTAACCTTGCCTCTAGTTCGTTCAAACTCGTGGGATGCCCAACTCGTCGTCCCAAATGATCCTAGATATGCTCGATTGGAGACAAATCTGGGGATCGGGCAGGCCAAGGAAGGGTAGTAACAGAGCGGAGACAGTCTTGTGACACCCTTGCCGTATGAGGCAGAGCATTGTCTTGTTGAAAAATGGCTCCTGGGAGCCGTTGCATGAGCGGCAACACGTGTGGTTGCAGGATTTCATGAACATACCGCTGGGCTGTCATGGTGCCACGGAACAATACTAGGGGTGACCGTGTATTGTAGGCAATGGCACCCCATACCATCACACCAGCTGTGGGAGCGATGTGTCGCTGTACAGCAAAGGCAGGATTGAAGCGTTCACCACGGGCTCTCCACACACGAACACGATTGTCATCACTGCCGAGATTGAATCTGGATTCGTCGCTAAAGACGACCTGGTTCCATTCCGCTGCAGTCCAGTTTCCTCGTGCGCGGCAAAACTCCAAACGGAGGCGTCGATGGGTGGGCGTCAAGGGCAGCACACGTAATGGGCGCCGCGATACCAACTGTCCTTCAGCCAGGCGCCTTCGTATGGTTCGAGAAGACACAGAGGCCCCTAGTGAAGGTGCTACCTGTGCCTGGATGGCGGCCGATGAAGCAGTTGGCTGTACGCGCGCATTTCTTACGATGTGGCGGTCTTCTCGACGACTGGTCTGTCGAGGGCGTTCTGAGCCTGGTCTTCGTGGACATGACATCTCTCGGGTCCACTGGTCCCAACACCTCCTCACAACACAATCAGAGCGGCCTAATTGACGAGCTACTCGCCTAGCTGACCACCCAGCTTCCATTATCCCGACGATTCTCCCCCTCTCAAACTGCGACAACTGCTTATATTGTCTTCGAACACGGCGTAATGGCATGTCTATCTCAGCTCTTCCTTTGTAATTGATTCAGCACACTCAAACAAGCTTTAGACACCTGTTTTATACTCCACAGAGTACGATGTTCAACGCCCTCTACCGGCTATACGTAATGCGCAATCACGCTGCATTTCTAATCATTTGCATATCTCCTCGACATGTACCTTCATTGCAAGTTTCGTTACGATCCCGCAATTATTTCTTGGTGCGCTAATTTTTTTGTCCATGAGTGTATTTCAATTTACTCCCAATTTTTCCAAATTGTATGTACATGATAAATTGATATATTTATTTTAATAAACAAATTTTCCACTCTCAAAATAGTTTTAAATAATTTTTTTAAAAAGTGCTTTAGCTATACCTTGTTTTTTAAGCATTTTTATTGTATACTGGCTTGCACGCAGAACTATGAAATTAATTTTACAGTTAAATGTATAATTCCTGTTTTATATTTAAAATAAATAAATCCAAATACAATTGAACATATAACATTCAACATTAAAATATTTTTTCAATTTTTTAAAACTGCTCAAAATATACTTAAAATTTTCTTAAATTTTCCATTAATTTACCCCTGAAAAAAGAACAAAATGTGCAGTGATTGCAATAATTCTAGTTCAGACGCAATAAAATAACATGATTTTGCAGTGATAAAAATTTCATGGAATTATGTTTCATAGTTTTTTGCGATATCAGTGGCGGAATGACGCAAAATTACATTTTGAGAAAAATGAGCTTAAAATTTTTTCTTACCATAAACTTGATCAGTAATTAAATATTTAGAATATCAATATCTCCGGAACTAAGCGGAATATTTTCATGGGGTTTGCTTTATTTTGTTTAGAAATGATGAGGCTTTAACATATATTTTTTTTTCAAAAAATCGAATGTTTTAAAGATTTAAGGGTAGTGAGTTCCCTTAAGTATTTGTCGGTGAATTTAATATTATTAAAATGCACTATCTAATTACATTTTAGTGCGTTTGACAGAAAATTCATTTCAGTAGGAGACTAGAATCCGAAATATTCGTTCCCCGCTACACATCCGAGCCGTCAGTTAATTCCTCACGAGAAATTCTGATTGCTGTGGGAATGGAGACACAATAACTGCTATCACTGGCAGCCTAAAACGAATGACTAACATATTGATTTTTTGAAAATACTTCATTCAGGCAGCAGTGTCATGTATCCCGATGGGAGAAACCCCGAGAAGGTAGCCAGACGGTAGAACTTGATGTCATTTGGCGCTTCTGTTAAAGGAAAGTGGTATGTGCCTTCATTGGATTAGCTCGGCTCAATGTTAACTTAGAAAGAATTATTGTTGTTGTTCCAATCCCCTTGTTGTAGGAAAGCCTTCAGCAAGTCCAAAAGACCTAGGTCCTCAAATCCTAGCTCCTTGGCGAAGGGTAGTAAGCAGCTTCGGTTTAAGGCGAGGTACCACTAGGGCTGAAGTCTGACTTGACCTCGAAGAACATCGGTCCCGTCATTTTGAACCGAGTCAAGTGACGAGACCGGATCACTTGACGATCAACTGACGAGACCCCGCACCTCCAGAGGTAAATTTAAGAACTTGAAGGACATTGCCTCCACGCCCCGGCCACCATTAGTGACCTTCTCAGGTGACTAATGGTGGCCTTCATTAGTGACCTTCTCGGGTTCTCCCCCCCCCCCCGACCACCATTAGTGAACACGCCGGTGGATTTGCAGGGACGAGCATCGAACCAGGGACGTTCAGATCACTGGCCCGCTGCTCATGAATGAGAATTATTGTCGAATTGGATTGAAAGATACTTTTGTAGACTGTCCTAGAGGCAGAATTTCGTTTAACTCGGATATCTTTTTCATTCTTTCTAAGACACGTCAATAATTATTTGAAGAATGGGATCTAACTGTGGTTTAACGTCCTTAGGCAGGCAACATTTCTAAAATAAATAACATAGCAGGCTTCCAATTTAAAAAAAAAAATATATCTTTCAATCCAGTGAGCATCATTGGAAACACTTTCTCTGTTTAACAAAAATGATTTTAACCAGAGTCAAATAAAATCTGCCACTCATATCCTGGTTAATATTCCCTTATTATATGATCGTCCATTAAACAGACGTCCATACTCAGCTCGGTGGTTCAATAACAAAGAAACGTTTTTACACTGAAGAATATTAAAAGACAAAAGCAATTTTGAATTCACATAGGACACTGGACGACCAACGCCCTCTACATATGAAAAATACAACTAATTTCCGTCACACTCTGTCAGTTACAACCGACCAGCAGAGAATTTGCAATGACCTGTTTTCAACGATCCATATAAATATGAAATACATCTGTGTCCGCAAACGCTAAGAAATATTGCTGTGTGCCCTGGGATTGTTAACAAAAGAGTACCACACAGAATACAAATACTAGGTGTGAAGATTTGGTTTCCTTAAAAAGTGTTATGCTGACAACGCGAATATCTGTTTAATGCGTCCTATCGCATGACATGGTCATCTAACGTCCCATTGCTGTTTCAGTCCAGTTGATATAAGGAGGTTGAAAAGGACTGAGTGAGACTGAGTGATCGAACCGCTCTAGAGAGGATGTCTTGCGCTTTAGAGAAAAGAGAAGGAATGTGTAGACAATACGAGCTTTTAATATAAATTTTAGAAGTCTCAAAATTGAAAGACTATATAATGAAATTGCAATATTCCCCCATTATTTTTAAGGAGGCTAAAGGGGGGGGGGGAGGGGGCACACAAAATTCTAAAACTAAGAATCTTGTTGAAAGTCTTGCAGTAAGTACTGCGAAATATAAAATTGATATTGCAAAAATATTAATTTTCTGTTAGCTTACTGGTCTTTAAATGTGAAATTTATCCGAGAAATATAAGACTCCATGAGTATTTCTTTAGACCTCCATGAGTTTTATTTATCTTCTAACCAGAGTTTTAGAAGTTATTCAACATCTAAATAGACGTTTTGTTTTCCCTGCAATGACAAGTGTGATATTCTCCAGAAAATACTAAATTTAAATCCTTCAGTAAAGGATTTAGTAAAATACTACGCGCATTTTTCATATCATTCCATTACTCTAGGGGGTTTGAAATTTTTTGAATAAAATAAGCATATTAACTGGGAAATACAATGAGAAATACAATAAACTATACGACGTTTAAAAAAAAATTAGATTAGTTTATTTTGTTCAGGATTTTTTTCTAATGAAAAATGCATAGTAGTGAAACTGTTATCGTCCAGAAGCGAGAACGATGCTGCACAGAGACAGTTTCTTCACATAAAGTTACTTTTTACCATGTTTTTATTAACTCGATTTCTTGTTTGTTTGTTTGTTTGTGTGTGTGTTTGTCCGGTACAAATCTTGCAATCGATTTTTAACTAACTTCCCGACTAGCTACACATTTGAAACTTTTAGAAGAGCTCAGAACACGATGACGATGCATTTTATTAATACTTTTAGCCTTCTTTAAGCAGAATTGAATTCTTTTTCAGTTAATTTTGTTTTGTAGACTGGTGCAGCCATCTGTCGGCCGGTACGGGAACGAAAAGTTAAACGCAAGTTAAGGGGATGGTGGACTTTCAAATTACCAAAAATCGAGCAAAAATTGGAATTTTTATTGGGGGTGTATTAATATTTTTAAAAAATGTAAATATTGGAATGAAAATGCATTTAAAATGTGTAGTGAAAAGAAAAATGAAAAATTGGTGGCTTTAGAGTAGTAAGTATTAAAGGTAGATAAAAAATTATCTTTTAAATGACTTTTTCTCAAAATGAGAAATTTCCAGATTTGCAAGTCTTTAAAATTCTCCTCGCGTCATAATTTTTGACGAAATTTTCTGAAATTTATAAAAAAGATTCCTGTAATACATCAAAACAAAGTTATGTATCCATTTTAGGATTCGAGGTCATTTAGGTTATAAAAGTTTTAACTTTAGTGTAGAAAAGTACAAAAATTTCGCGAAAATTCAGAGTACAAGCATAAAAATATATTCTAAAAATTAACTATTCATCGACAGTACAAAAAAATACATAACTTTGTTCAGAAAGTATTTATAAGCAATATAAATGCAAAATTAAGGGGAAGCAATATAAATGCAAAAATAAGTTTAAAATTGAGTCGCAAGGAGCATTTTAAAGAAGGGTAGTTTAATTTAAATTTTTTAATTATAAAATATTTTTTTAAAAATATTTATAAAATTTTATAAGGTTTTTAATATTTTTATACTTTAATGAATATATATACAAAATTTCATATCTCTGTGGTAAAAATTTCAAAAATCGTTTTGAAAGGTCCACCATCCCCTTAACTACCAATTAACTTCATTTTCTTTCAAGTGAATGAGATAATTCATCAAAAATTTTTAAAAAGTATTTATTAATACATAGAATTATCAAGTTTATATGATTCAACAGAAAATTTAAAAACATGGTATATAAAAAGTTCTTTTTATCTTGTAATTATTCGTATGTCCCGATCCCTTTTGTTTTCCTCCCTTCGTCTCTATTTGTGAAAATGTTTTGGTTGCTACACACCAGACTCGCTGCGCGTGTTTGCTCCCTACTGCAGGATATTTACGTGCGACCAATTTGCGAAAAAGCACCTCCACGGCAAAACGGCAATAATGATGACTCTTTTTGAAAACTTTAACGTATTGATTTCTCGATACTATAGGAGCACGGCTTAAGTAGGCAGTTGGTAGATAATATGTGTAATAAATATAGTGGACAGCCTTTTATGCTGCAAAAGTTATTTTAAAAATAAAATGCAATTCAATATGTTTTTATTGCTAAGACAAACGTTGATAATATAATGCTGGAATCCACCATGAATTTCATGCACTAGAAGTGTATTACAGTACTAGCTGAATACCCGTGCTTCGCTACGGAGTACATTCAAATTAAATGCAACGGTCAATGTATGCAATTAATGGCAAAAAAAGCAAAAAAATACATTTATAAAAAATTCGTAATGGATATTTTTATAGACAAAATAATGTAGAAGAAAATATTCAAATTAAATCTGATAGAACATACTAAAGAATATACTACAGTTTGAGGAACATTTCTTTTACTGTATTTTAATATTTGTTTGGATAATGTCCAATCGTCTGCCGCATTAGAAAGAAAAAAAAAATTTTTGTCAATTTATTTCGTTGTTATGTACGTGACGCCAAATTAGTTTAAAGTATCCCAAAAAGAAAAGAAACCACGTGATCAGCATTTAATAAATTAAATTCTAAAAATGAATCTTTAAAAATTCACCAAAAATCAGAAAACGGATTTAAACATTCGAAAAATATTCCATTTTAAAGGAATTTTTATGATCTTTCTCGCGACATAAATTTTATAACCCTCAAGGTATTATTTTAAATGCAAACTTAAAAAAAGTTACTAAAACAGCTTAAAAATTTAATTTAAAAAAATCTAAGAAGAATTTTTCAAAAATCTTTCTCAGTGCACCCCTACACTATAAGAAGAATCGCCATGCAAAATTTCAGCCCTTTAGGTCCAGCGGTTTGGTCTGTGAGTTGTATGTCATTCAGTCAATCAGTCAGTCAGTGAGTCAGTCAGTTACGGAACTGTTTTATATATATAGATAACATAAATAGACCAAGCTAATGAAATATTGAGACTTGTCATTCAGTCACCTCACATTTCCCCACTAGAGGACTCTGGCGACAAATACTTCAGGATAAAATCACTCTGTCACATTACACTCTGTGACATTGCGAGAACCTTAACTTAGCTGTCGCACTCATTGATTTTATTCTTCCTATTGAAGGTACAGTGATTTCCGCTTATAAGAATCACGTTTGTTATTACTGTTTTTGATTCTTATAACCGAAATTTAGGTTTTTGGACAGGAACACACACACCTAATATATACATATATTAGATAATTTACCATAAAATACTCTTTAATTTACATTAACTATCTTTTATTAAAATTATTTTTTATAGTTTTGAAAATAAAACTTAATTTTTAGACCTATAAGTAGATACACATGATTATAGTAAGAGAAGAAAAAAATACAATATTTGTTACAAGCTACAACATACCTGCTTAACAGTTTTAACATTTCAACTACGAGCAAGGGAGCAAGAAAAAGTTTTCTATGGTAGTTTGACGTAATGAAGTTTTCAGAAGGCTGTTTATACCTCTTTCAATACTTATAGTCTCAGACGAAGATTTACTCGGACGGGTAAAGTTGCCCCCGGGTCAAGCTAATAGGACAGTGTTGTGGTAAAGCGTCTAAGGGGAAACTATTATGTTATGTCTAATAAAGAAAGGGGTGAATTTTACGACTATATTCCCTCCTATCTTATCAATCTTTCTTAAAAAGAAAAAGAAAGAACTTCGTGCCTTTTGAGGGTTTAAGTAGCTTTTTTGGAAAAAGGAAAGGAAAGCGAAGAGTGTAAACTGATTCTTAAAACCGGTGGATTGATTCTTTAAAGCGAAAATGTTAACATGGAAATAATTCATTTGTTTTTGTTTTCGCGATATTGATTCTTATAAACGGTTGATTCTTATAACCAGTGATCACTATAAGCGGTGGTTACTGTATTGCGCGAGTAAGAACAATCCCGATTGAGAGTTCCTTTCCGAGGACGTTCAGCACCATTACAACTTCGATAACACTCAGCAATCAACAGTTTGGCTGAACACTAGTCAGTTTCTCACAGAGTAATGAAATATTTCTTTAGGAAGGAAGCCAAAATGTACTTCTAAATGCCAAATTTTAAATCTTAAGACTCATTTTTATGCCAAATCATACTCATTTTTATGCCAAATAATTATCGTTCTCTCATAGAATTTTCCAGTAGGAAATGATTTAACAATTTATTGAACTTATTGAAATCAGAATTGCGGTAAAACTCATATTCGAGTTAATTCCATGGTTTGACACTAGCACGAGGAATTTGTGTTAACATGACAGAAAATAACGAAAATTTATAGACTTTAAACATTATATTACAATCCTGAAACCAAGAGGATGGAATGGACATTAAAAAATCTCATTGGGGTAGCTCCAAAACTGTAGTCTACGGACCCCCTGGAAGTTGGAAATTGTTGCGGTCTCTTAAATGCCCCCATTACTATGAAAAAAAAACTAAATATATCTCCAGGTATATCACATGCTATTCAACATTTGTTTTCAATCACCCTACTAGATTTCTGCTTGTTACAAAAATAGTTCTCCAGAACTGATAGATAAAGCATTTACTTCCCGTTTAGCTTTGTGCTCTACGTAAAAAAATGAATTGCGTAAATCTACATTGGTAATATATAGAACCGTTATTGTAACAACGACACCAAAACGCACCACTATAAAATAATTCCCATGTTATATACCCTAATTATTATTTAAAATAAAATTCTTCGTTATTCTGAATTTGCTTTGCTACTATTATGGAAAAGATTCATGTTAAAGATGAAAAATTAAATATTTTTTCAATACATAATTTCAAATATATTACTTCGAACGATGATACTTAATAATGCATCCTTTCTAAGCCTTCAGTTAGATCAAACATATTTCGGGCGACTTACCCTCGCAAAATTTATTGCTCCATAGGTACTCACTACGCCGCTGTCAAAAGCTTGTCACGCTATCTCCTCCGAAACCGCTGGGGATATGGGGTCGAGACCGATACCAATAGATGCAGAAAAATGCGGGGAACAAAGTAAGACATGTCTCATCTTCGTCGGACTTTGATCTTTTTACAATCTAAGACTACAGATATTTCTCTTTAAAACTAGACCTCCTTTGCTTAAAAATATTTTAAAACAGACTAATATTTTCATCAAAAAATGAAACACAGTTTTTCGAGAAATATCGTTCCCTATGTGGACGTAATATCGATGCTCCTCGAGTTTTTATCTTACAAAAAAAAGTTTACATCATCTGGAAGCTTAAAGCTTTCTTATTCATATAAAGTTTTTTTTTAATTTTATGTTTTGTGGGAAATTATTGACTTTTTCATCTTCAGATTACGATAACTCGCCAAAAATTTATCATAGAATTTTGATCTTTTTACAATCTAAGACTACAGACATTTCTCTTTAAAACTAGACTTCCTTTGCTTAAAAATATTTTAAAACAGACTAATATTTTCATCAAAAAATTAAACATAGTTTTTCAAGAAATATTGATTTTTTTATCTTCAGATTACGATAACTCGCCAAAAAATGATCGTATAATTTTGATCTTTTTACAATTTAAGACTACAGACATTTCTCTTTCAAACTAGACCTCCTTTGCTTAAAAATATTTTAAAACAGACTAATATTTTCATCAAAAAATGAAACACAGTTTTTCGAGAAATATCGTCCCCTATGTGGATATAATATCGATGCTCCCCGAGTTTTTATATTACAAAAAAAAAAATGTTTACATCACCTGGACACTTTCTTATTCATATAAATCTCATTTCAAGTCTATATCTTAAATTTTAGATTTTTAATTGTATTTTAAAGCTGATAATTCAACAGTGTTGAAACGCCCTTTGCATTAAGGGTGACAACAGTAAATGGATGGAAGCTGTTACATTGCCCGAGAATCACCCCTATGTATCTCGCTATTAGCCATAACAGAGGAGCGAGCGTAGCGAGCCTAGGGGCGAAGCCCCTAGTTATTAAAATAAAAAGTGGTAGTCACACAGAATGACGACAGAATGACGTCAAAAAAAAAGAGAAAGAGAAATGAGACAGAAATCCATTTTTAAATTTTAAAGGACAGAAGATCCTACAACTGAGCTTTAGAAGTACATTAAAATAGCTCTGTATACTCTAAATATTTTAAAGCGGTCTTAGAATATATTATGTTACAAGATTTTCAGTTTTAAAATCGTTTAAAGTAACTCCAGTGCTCTATAACATTCAGTTTGCAATTTTTTTTTATTTCATGTCATAACTACTTCAATAGAATCTCACCGAAAGGAGATCGGATTTTACATTTCTTTTATTTTGATAAAAAAAATCGTTTTGGTTTGGACTGGAGGTCAGTTTTCGCTACACTATCGGGAAATGTATTTGTGAATAAAATTAAATCTAAAACAATATGCCATTAGTATGGTATTTATCATTTTTTTTTTGCTAATTTTTAGGCGTGGTGTTATAGAAGTTCATCAAAATTTGAAAATAAGATTCAAAATTTTTCTTGGACTCAATTTAGATTGGTAGGTTGCGAGCACAGTTCTACAGGAGAAGAAACTTATGACTCTACTTTTAAAAATCTGGATGACTGATTTTCTCTATTTCGGGTTGCAATTAAAAAAAAAATCTTTCTATCTAAGTGGGCTGTCATAGGGAAAAAATTTCCGCCATAGGGTTAGCATGATGGGACGTACATGAGTGCACACAGTAACATAGAACATGTATTCCTTAAGTGTAGTCACAAAACGAAGAGTGAATCAAATTAAAATTCCCTTATGGTAAGTGGAAAGGAAATATGTCACGTGAGTATTAACCTTTTCCT
>OU015496.1:9155441-9165441 GCA_907164885.2 Dolomedes plantarius
TTTCTTTTTTTAAGAATGTAACTGTGATCATTGTAACCACTGTCTTTATTATTATTGTTTTTTTTAAAGGTATGTAGTACTCAATAAATCTTTCATATTAATTCATTTTTTAGTTATTAACTTTCATTTAATGGGATTCGCATATAAATTAGAAATGGAGTTTCGTTTACGAAAATTAGCGTTAATTTTTTTAGGAGAATTATGATAAAACTAAGCTCAATTCTATGTATCGAAATTTCTATACATCGAATTTTTTTGCGGCAATTTGCTACTTCGATATATGGAGTTTCGACTGTATCTAAATAACAAATGCGTTTTAAAAATCTAAAAAATCAGTAACATTCCGTTCTTAACCATTAGTCTGCAACTGTTATTATCTCATAGGTTATCTCCACATATCCTCATTGCTTTTTCTCAGTCTGCGATTCCAAATTTTTTATCCTACGAAGATTAAATGTTTTTTCGTTGATATCACATCAGACTAGTTAAGTTTATATCCACTTAGTCGAAGGACCTATTTAGAATGCATTGAATCCGATACATCGCACTGGTAAAAATAACATCCCTGTCTGGAAATCAATTTTATACCTTCAGAAATTATTTGAGCTTAGGCACTATAACACGTTTTAAGGGAACTCACGACCCTTAAGTCGAGGAAATAAGTCATATTTTCATACTTTTTGACTCTTTGTAACTATTTCAATTTACTCCCAATTATTCCAAATTTTATGTATATGATAAATTTATATATTTATTTTAATAAACAAATGTTCAACCCTCAAAATAATTTTAAATAATTTTTTTAATGCTTTAGATATACCTTGTTTTTTAAGTATTTTTATTGTATACTGGCTTGCGCGCAGAACTATGAAATTAATTTTTCACTTAAATGTATAATTCCTGTTTTATATCTAAAATAAATAATTCAAAATACAATTGAACATAAAACATTCAACGTTAAATTTTTTTTTCAATTTTTTTAAAACTGCTCAAAACACACTTAAAATTTCCTTGAATTTTTGCATTAATTTACCCCTGAAAAAATAACAAAATGTGAAGTCATTGCAATAATTCTAGTTCAGACGCAATAAAATAGCATGATTATATAATGATAAAAATTTCATGGAATTATGTTTCATAGTTTTTGAAATATCAGCTGTGGAATGATGCAAAATTACATTTTGAGAAAAATGAGTTTAAAATTTTTCTTACCATAAACTTGATCAGTAATTAAATATTTAGAATATCAATATCTCCGGAACTAAGCGGAATATTTTCATGCGGTTTGCTTTATTTTGTTCAGAAATGATCACGCTTTAACATATATTTTTTTTAAATCGAATGTTTTAATGATTTGAGGGTAGTGAGTCCCCTTAACCTTTAAAAAACATGCATAACTGAGTATTTTTAAAGTTCAATATTTTTTCTCACGGATGCTGCAGTCTCTAACTGAACTGTTATTTAAAACTCTTTAGAGCATAGTGGTATGAAAAACATACCCCATATTCAAGCTTTTTCTGGGTGATTGCATGTTGGTATATTTTTGCCACCAATTGTTACTGAAGTTCAAATAGTTCTATTTTTCAAGTATAGTTGGTGATAGTTGTCCATTTCTGCAGAGGAGTTTCAAAATTCTTTCGAGACGGTCTTATTTTCAGTCATATGTACTCGCCTCTGAATAAATGGGTGTATTTTACTTAAATTGATTGTTACACAGGCATAGTTTTATTGGTATCATATCAAGATAAGTTGATAAAAGATACGCACATTTGGTTTATTAATTTAATTACAATAATAATTATATTATGTTGTTAAACATAAGGTGGTAATAAAACCATTCCATCGTGCATTTACCTAAGTATGTATATTCAAGCATGCATACTTGAAAAACATTAATATCTAAGTAGATAAACAGGCAAATTAATATAAATAATTTAGTAATATGTACTGTAAAACCTCATATGTTTTCTACATTTGTAGGTTTCTATATTTGTAAGCAAAATGGTAAATTGTATTTCGGCATGTGCTTCTACGTCATTTGTTTTGCAATTATACATAATTTTTTAGAGGACATTTTGAAAACAATTTCTCAATTTTTATTTATTTTCATCCCCGTCATTTTATTTTCATTAAATTTTAATGTTATGTTAGTAATTTTTTTTCTCACTTATACGTTTCTTGTTCAATGTCCCTTGAACTACTTATAAATTAGGTTTTACTGCAATTAAAAAATGCATAACATATTCTTCCAAAACCGTATTACTGCATTTATTATTTTAGACGTTCTACAGTGTTGTAAAAAGAGCTTAAAGACAAAAAACAATCAGTCAGTGTAAAATATATGTATATGTTCATTTGAATCTGTATATGCATTAATAGCATGGTGGTATAATATGTATACCACCTCACCACTGTAATGGTAATTACTAAAAATATTTGAAAATTAGTGTTTTCAGTTTTAATGGCGTCTTTTAGTTCATAGATATAAATAATTTTGTCTTTCTCGTGAAACAATATTTTGTGCATTAAGGCGACAATGGACCTTCAGATTGACAAAAGAATGTCCACAAAACGATTTTTTTTTCTTTCAGAAAATGATTCTGCCACTCATCAGCTTTAATTTTTTTTAAAAACGTATGTTCATCCTATCATTATTAACCGAGTTATAAGTATTTTTTTCAAACGTAAACAATGGAAATGTTAGTCAAATTAAAACTTTAAACGCCATTTTCTGAAAACAAGTTTTCATGTCGTTTCGGTAAGTTCAAAATGTTCCATGCGTCATAATTTTTCTTGAATTTTGATAAAATTTCATAAAAGAATTATTTATATATGTTAGAATAAAACTTAGTAATCAATTCATTATACTTTTTATAAACAACTTAAAATTTTTGCAATAAAAAAATTTTTTTTGATAAAATTTTAAATAAAATGACCTTTTTTATCGATTTTTTTTTCTAGTTTTTATAAATATGACTGTAAATCAAATATTGCTACTAACTTTTATTATAACTATATAAAGCTAGCTTAAGAGAGAAAATTAGATATCTGAGACAAAAATTAATGCGCATGGAATATTTTTAAATAGAGTAATTAACAAACCGATTTTAATTAATATCTTAATTAATTACATTCTGATTTTTTTTAATTTAGAATTTCCATCTCTAAACAACACTGTATAAGTATACAAAATTTCATAGCAATTGGTTAATAAATTTAAAAAAAGTTTTTCATGGTCAATTGTCGCCTTAAAGAGTTAAAAGGTAGGGAAGTGTTTCTCAACATCTATACTCTTCTGGAGGAAAAAATGGTTTTACAGGGAACAAAATAAATCGCGCAGGTAAAACCGGTCCAAACACCTGTCAGCTTCCATAACGAAGAAGAATGATCAGCTGGGCGACCAGGCAACATTCGTCTCCATTTCAGTAAGCGTTTGTCCCATAAAATTTGATATCGAAATACCCATTTATAAAATAAATCGTCGACTAATGAACTTTTATGCAGTACAGATTTTTTTCGAAAACTAAGTGTTCTAAGACTATAACGAACTATTTTTTTAAAAGATAAAGCTATAAATGAAAGAGACTTGCATTTTTACTGTTGTGGCAGTCGACGAGAAAATTGTTTATTTTATGTAAAGGGCACTTTAGTTTGACATAAAGTAAGAAACAATCTATATTGCGAAATATTTATGTATAAGGTGAATCCATTAAAACTGAACTCTGCTCAGATCTGGAAAACAAGTCTGGAAGCTTAATAAACTATTTAAAATTATTATAATACAAAGTTTTGGCTTTCGAATTTCTTTTAATGTAAGACGTTTCTTTTCATATCTAAATATTTTTAACTGTAGGTTGTAAATCATTACGAAAAATATTTAATCTCATCATAAAAGAAATTTTGTCTTTTACATTAAAAACTGATAGATTACCCGAACTCGTAGAGGTAAGTAGTTCAAGACCACTAAAAGACTACTGAAAGGGGTCATTCTTAGTGACGAGTTAGAGGCAGATTTTATAAACTATTCTCACATACTTAGTACAAAAATACGAAGAAGAATGAATCAAATTAAAAGAATATTTTATATACTTACTTTTTGTAACATGAAAAATATACAGTATCACTAAAATTGTTCAATGGTTTTAACTTTCCTTCGTACGACTAATTATATATATATATATATATATATATATATATAATAGCCGTTGTCTCTGTATAACTCTTCCGGGCTGTACTCATCTTTCAATTGAAGCCCCCAGTAAACAAACGGCCGTTTAGGCCTAATTTCAATTTCAGATGTGGATCAGAATTATTTCTTACCTAAAAACTAATATCTTCTCCATCAAATCACGTTTGTTCAGCCTATTTTTCTATAAAACATTCAGAACTAAAAAAAAATTGGATGCTTTTAGTTGTATATTTAGCAGTTTTTAAAAATCTGTTTACTTTTGCGATGAATTCTGAAAGTAAACAAACTTGAATGTGAATGAATCAAGTAGCTCAAGTATTCATATCGCGTAGTGAGCTGTAATAAACTGGATGGCAGTCTACTACTCCAATCGCATGAAAAACTAAATAAATAAAAAATAATGAAAGGGTTTGCTTTTACAAGGTGTGGATTAAATGCAATATTGTTAGATAATTCGAGATATTTTTTAACTTTCATATACTTTTTCCATTATGACGTCATTATTAGTATTATGACGTCAAAATGACGGGTTATCTTCTAGTTTGTCTATAATTTCCCATCAAAAAGCCCTTTACTTCCAAAATGACATATCGCACTCTATACTTGTCATGCTTAAGTGCTGAGGTATATCCATAGGCGTAGCGTCGGGCACGAACTTGAAACAAATTTAAATGTTAACAGAAGTTCAGTTAAAATGAGAAAATTGTAGAAAACTTTTAAGAAAGTTGGCTTTTTCCCGCCTTTTCAAACTGTGAAACTGAACATTCTGATTATGTCTTTAGCCTTAACATAGTTTTTAACAACGATATAATCCATAGCGAAAATTCGATGCTAAATTTTTTTTCTCATTTTATATATATTATATTTATTTTTCTCATCGCATAACTTTTGAATACTAATCAAACATCAGTTCTATTGTTATTCAATTTCAAAAAATCAGTCCGGTAGTCAATGCGCCGAGGAGGGCCTTAACTGACTTCGATTCGTAGCGCCCCCCCCCCCAAAAAAAAAAAAAAAAAAAAAGTTAGAAGCACGCTACGCCTATGGGTATATCTAAAATAGGATATTATACATAATTTTTGTGTAAATAATTACGCTGTTAAATATGCGAGATCTCTTACCACATGAAATTTCTCTTAAACCTGTTTCAGAATGTGACAATCCCCTCTTTTTACAGAATAGGGAAATCAACATTTTCTTTTGATTTATCCTTACATAGTATCTTTAAATATTCATCGATTTATTTATGATGAGTCTACAATCAACAGCTAACGTAAGTACTATAGCTACGTACGATTCTCAAGAATACCCAGTCACCCCACCCCAAGCAAGAAGAAGTGAATATTTTACAGGGAAATTCCCTCAAAGGAGAGAAACAATGAGAAATTTGTGTACGAGTCCCTTTTGCAAAAAGTGGCACACATCCGCTTTGGGTGCTGCATCAACGCTCGCGTATTTCATCAGAAGTAAAAATGCTCGAAAAGAAAAGAAACTTCAATTTTTAGGATTTTTACAGGCGATTTATATTACAATGTTGAACAAACACACCTTTTTTTATCCCAGATGTTCTCACTCGCATTTAAACCATAATTCATTGCAGCGACCAGAATTTTAATAGAAGTATAAATCAGTAAATAAAATAATACCTATTATTATATAACTAGTTTTAGAGTAAAAGTAACTTTTGAATGATACACGATACTTAAATTTCATTTCCGTTGGTCTCATGAGCATCGTGACAATCAAGAAGAAACTTCAATGATGCAAATATTACAGCGAGAAAGGATTCAGTCACTAGATACAAAATTTATTTTCTAAGGTAAAGTAAAAAATTTTTATTGGAGTATAAAAGATACTTTTCCGATCTGCCATTTTTCGAATTAACAGGAGATAATATTAAGGTGACTGCCTACGTTGAAAATGTCATTTATTTTTACTATTTTAGTAAATTTTATTTTTTGCAAGAATCGTGTAATTCAATCTTTCCTCTTTTCAAAACCGTTTTGATTTTCATTCTACAACAATTGGAACCAGAGTTGTAGCTATTTTAAAAAACATTTCTGCTACAAAACTGAAGTGACAAACAACTTTAAATGCGTTTTTCTCAGAATTATGTTTTTTTAGCACAAATCTCTACCATTATCATTATATTTCACATAATAACGCATATAATTTGATGAAATTTTCAGGAAATGTTTTAGATGCTATTGTTAATGAAATGACGCACAATAATTGATGTATAATAAATAGTTTTTTATTTGGGGCTGTTTTTATAAGGAAAGGAATGACGATTCGGGGAAAATCTTCATATTGGAACATAAAATATTCTGTATTAGTTTTGAATTTTAAAATTTCTCTTAGACTGTGGGTTATTTTGAAGACAGCTGTCATATGTATTATGTATGAGAAGGAAATTAAAATAGTAGCATTACAATTTTGTGCAGAGTGATAGGGGTTTTGGCTAAATTTCATTGAAAATTACTTAAATTTGACCAATCTATAAAAAAAGTATTGTATTTACAGGTAAATTTTAGTTTATTTTTTAATTTCTAAGTGCTATTTTACCATATAAGACGAAAAATCCTTAAAAAATGATATTTAAAAAAATTGGCTCTGAACGTAGGCAGTCACCTTAAAAGACACAAAACTTGTGTCCAGAAAACTTGTGTCCAGACAAAAAAAAATCATCAGCAAAAATGTTATAATATATTTAATGTGTGTTTTGTAGTAATTTCATACATCTCGTTTTTTCCGATTTGCATAATGTTACAACAAGTAACCTCGCTAAAATCATTTTTGTTAACGTCTAGTTTAACAAACACACACACATACATAGTCTGGCTTACTGGCGGCAACAAACTTTTCCATAAGAAGGTAAAATACGGAGTGAAAAGTTCTATCACCCTGTCGTAGACACATCTACAAGCTGCCACTGCATAAGTTATTACGGATTGACCTGAACTGCCACCGATCATGGATTGATAAGACAACGTCGACAAGTCATTTTTTCCCTATTAAATACGTATTTGAAAGTTAGGTCCTGTTCACATAGAATCCGTCAGCGTCGGCGTTAAAGAATCCGTTGGCGCTGATTGGTTAGATGGGTAAATGATTGGTATATGATTGGTTGAAGTTTTTTATGCTGACGGATTCTATGTGAAGAGGCCCTTATTGTATTGGAAGTTATTGTTCGTTGTTATAACGTGCTTTTTTTTTAAATCAAGTAAAATAGCAAGTCGGGCTGCTGGAAAAGTACATTGTTATCATTTTAAAACACAAAACATGATCAAAACCTCATAAATAAGGTCCGTTTTGATAAGTTTACTAAACAGGATGGTAGAAAAATTTGCATCAGAGTACCCACGGATCTTTAGTTTGATTTCTTACAGAGCCTACCTAAATCTGTTTTATAATATTGCACTTCTACGTTTCACTCAAGTTAATTAAAATAAACTTCTGGTTTTCAAGTTACTTTCTCCTGCAAAATATTATCTCTCTCTCTCTCTCTCTCTATATATATATATATATATATATATATATATATATACACTGAAGGGCCACTGAATTAGGGATACCTACCTAGTAACGAGTTCGGCCTCCTCTGGCCTTCATAACGGCTGCCACACGACGAGGCATAGATTCAACAAGTTTCTGGAAACGTTCCGCGGGATTGGCTTGCCAAATATTGGCTAAAGCTGTCCATAATTCAGTAAGGTTCTTTGGTGCTGTGTGATGGTCTTTCACGCCTTGTTCCAAAACATTCCAAAGATGCTCAATAGGATTTAAGTCTGGGCTTCTAGGTGGCCAATTCATGACAGAGAAGTCAGAGGAATGCTCATCCAACCAGCCAGTAGACAACCGGGACTTGTGAGAGGTACAGTTGTCTTGCTGGAAAACTCCATTACCGTGCGGATAACAGAACAGCATAACCGGATGGAGGTGATCACCCAGCAACTCTACGTACCGAATTGCATTGAGGGAGGTTGGTACACGCACCAAAGATCCCAAACTGTGCCACGAAAAAACACCCCAGACCATGATTGAGCCACCATGCCCTTGTATAGTTCCAGCCAGGCATGCAGGATCCATGGCTTCATGAGCCTGACGCCATATTCTCAGCCTCCCGTCGGCGTTAAGTAGTCGGAATCGAGACTCATCACTCCATGCTACTCGTTTCCAGTCCTCTACACTCCAGTCTCTGTGCTCTCTTGCCCAGGCAAGACGTGCAGCCCGATGGCGAGTATAGAGCAATGGTACTCTCGTAGGTCGACGGCTCCCGAAACCCATACGGTGAAGCGAGCGTTGCAGAGTCCATTTACTGACTGTACGACTGGCACCGTCATTAAACTGGGTGGTAATTTGAGCTAATGTTTGGCTTCGCTGGCTAAGTACAATACGCCTGAGCCGTCTCTCACCCCGCACTGTCAAGGCTAATTGTCCTTTGCAGTTTGCCCGATCGCTAGTTTTTTTTTCCACCATCCATGTATTCTTGGTATACTCTTGACACTGTCGACCTTGAAAATCCTAGCAGTCTGACGATTTCAGAAATTGAATGGCCCATGCGTCGCGCACCTACGATTTGTCCGCGATCGAAGGCGTCTAAATCAGGCAGTTTACCCATACTGGCAATTCCAACAACTAATTCAGAACAACGACAGTACGCGATATATATGCAGTTACCACAGCGCCCTCACTTGCGCATACATGATGCGTAGCGCTACACAATTTGCATAGGCTTTGCTATCCCTAATTCAGTGGCACTTCAGTGTTATATATATATATATATATATATATATATATATATATATATATATATATTTATAAAATCCCAGTCAAAAATCATTTCATATTCGGTAGGTGATTGAGTAAAGCCTCAACAAGCGTTATACCTTTTGAGGAGGATAAAAATGAAGATTCTGTGATGACTGCTGAGTACAAACTATAAAAGTCCCCAAAGTAATATATATTTTCGATTTTGTACGTCCGAAATTATGAACAATACGGGGAAGGCATTCCTTGAAATTAATAAAAAAATGAATAAACATATTATTCCAATTTTTTACATAAACCATTCTCACTCCTTTCGATGATGGTCATTTCTTTGATTTGTAAATTACTTTCACTCATTTTTTAAATAGCCAAAAGATTTTCCAAAAGAAATTCCTAGCATCGATTGACTTTGAAATTCTTTTTAATCCGATCTGTACTTCCTTAGTATCTCAAAAAATTCCTGTTCGTTCTAAATTTGCCATTTTCCTATATACCTTCCTTTGCTGCGAAAATTGACGGAAAACTCCCTTTTTAGATCCTTTTATGAATATAGATTTGAAAATAATCATTGTATTTCGATTGCAGTAAACACTAAAATATTTCCTCCAATAAGGTTTTTTTTTGCAAATAGATGCCCCAGGTGTCCTCCTCCAAACGCTACCAGTGGATGCACGACCGTAGCAGCAGTCTATCTCCACAGCCGCACTGGACCCCGCAAAAATCGATGGAACAGCGTCCCCGAAACAACAGATAAGAGCGGAAGGTATGAACACTTCTCACGAATTTAGAACAGCGTTCGTGCTTGTACGGGTAAAAATAGCGGAAGTACGTCATGAGATTCAAAAGTACTCAATGAAGCGGGGTGAACCAAACCACCAGTAAAGTCTATTACCCTGAAAATGTTAATTTGAGGCCAAAGTTTTAAAGAATCGAAACTTTCTTATTGACTGAAAACTTGTACAATAAACTTCAACCATTACACAATAACTAGGGGTACGTAAATTTCGCCAGAAAAAAAAATAATATATATATATATATATA
>OU015496.1:9167941-9200441 GCA_907164885.2 Dolomedes plantarius
ATATATATATACATATATATGTACATACATATATACATATATACCGGGTGCGTCATAAATTCCTGCAAAGTTCAAAAATTCGTAATAAAAGAAGTAATGCTCAGAAAATTTTTCTGTTTGCGCCAATAAGATCAGAGGGACATTGGATTTTTTTTCCACGTAAAAAAAAAAAAGTTTCCAAAAGTAACCGAAAAAGGGCGCTCACACGTCATAGTGAGACGTATTATGCAAACCAGGCAAATACGAACGGAAAATTAAACAGATCACCATGACATGAGACTGTGCCCTTATTTTAAAGTAACAAATGTTCAACATTACCACCAGCCCAAGGAAATAATCAAGTGACGCGCATTACCACGCCCATTAAAGAGAAGTGCAGCATGTCGCCATCGACGGCAGCGACTGATGGTCGAATGGCATTTTTCAGTTCCACCGAAGTGGTTGGGGAGCCCCGGCCTACACGAGACTTTAAGCATCCCCACAACCAATGTAGACCACGTAGCAAAGTTTTGTCTTGCACCTGTATCTGCCGGTAATAACTGGCGAAGTGCCTGGATTTTGTACGAATACAGATTCAGCATTCCGTGAGAATACGTGGAATCGACGGTTCCTGAATCCCCGTCCTTCTCCCAGCTTCACGAGCACTGCTACTCCCCATTGATGTCTCGACTGCCAAATCTTCCATGACAACTTGCGCAGCATGGACGCGGTCCGCTCTCAAAGATGGCCTGCCACTTCGTGGGCGATCCTCCAAATTCCCCATTTCCTTAAAACGTCGTACTAAATTCAGTATCGAATTCAATGGAATAGGGCTTTTTTTGCGCCTTCAGTCATTTCTCTGTGCAATTCAACATTTGTGGATTCACCATTCTTGTAGAAAAGTTCAACCACCAACGCTTGATCTGGTAAAGAAAGCATGCTGCCGGGTTCGAATGACGGATCCATTTCTAACCAGATATTTTATTGATAGCCTGATTTGCATAAAACGTCTCAGTATGACGTGTGAGCGCCCTCTTTCGATTACTTTTGGAAACTTTTTTTTTTTTTACGTGGGAAGAAAATCCAATGTCCCTCTGATCCTATTTGCGCAAACAGAAAAATTTTCCGAGTATTTCTTCTTTTATAACGAATTTTTGAACTTTGCATGAATTTATGACGCACTCGGTGTATATGTATATAAATTCAAAAATTTCGCTCTTATCTATATATATAAAACGCGTAGGTATGCGGCACAAAAATAGATGATATTTCTACACTCCGAATGGCAACGGCTGCAACTATTGGATGTAAACATTAGCGGCCATCTGCAATTTAAAACCGTGTGTGTGTAGCGGTGACATTTGTTACAACCGCTGATCTTAAGAGAAGAAATTTTCCCAATAATTTATTTTTTGATATGATTAAGAAGAGATATCTAATTATGAACAAAAGTACCTACAGAGAGTGATGCAATTTTTAAAATCATTGGTGTTGGGTTTCTCATCTTTAACTCTGTTCAGAAGTAACGGAAATTCACATTTTTTAATCCCAATGTTTTAGAATCAGCCTTATAGTGAATTTAGCAATGATTATAAATTTTTTGCCTGAGCTCCCACTACCCCTTAACCCCCTTAACAACGTATATTTATCATGACAGGTAATGGTAACATTCCTTACATATGTTACTTTCAGTTGAGTTGTTTTGCAAAAGATAATATAAAACTAAAAGCGACCATGCTGGTCGCGCAGCGGCTAGTTGAAAAGAAATCACAATTTTACTTTCGTCGTTAGGTAAGTATCAAAATTCTTAGTTCAAAGCTAACATTGTAGTAATTTCCACATTCTCTTCCTAAAGTCTTCAGCAATAAGTAATAAGCAAATTTCGAGAGTAAGATATCTCAGTTAAAGACCGTGGATGGTCTTAGATAGGCAATTATGTCAATAAATTATTACTATTATTACCTGATTTCGCTTAAAAAGTCATCGTTTATCACTTAAAAAGTCATCGTTTTGCCGGAAAGTAGTAAAAAATAATTTTCGCATTTATTTGCTCCTATCGGCAAATTTCGCATTTATTCGCCTCTATTTCTTAAATACGAAAATTACGTATCCCTAACAATAGCACAATGCAATCAGAATTTATAAACCGGTTATTTGTGAAACACTGAACACGCTTCATTCCAATACTTTCACTGAGCGTTGATGTTTATATATAACTAGCCGCTTTTAGTTTTATATTTTCTTTTGCAAAACAACTCAATGGAAAGTAGCATATGTAAGGACTGTTACCTTTACCTGTCATCATAAATATACGTTATTAATGGGTATTCTCCGTAAGGCTGATTCAAAAACATCGTGATTAAAAAATATGAATTTCCATTACTTCAGAACAGAATTAAAGATAAGACTGAGAAACCAAACACCAATGATTTTAAAAATTAAATCCCTCTCTGTATGTGCTAATTTTCAATATTAAGATATCTACACTTTATCATTACATCAAATAAGAAATTGTTGGGAAAATTTTTTTCACTTAAAAAACGGAATAATAATTCAGCAAGTATTAAAATATAGTGTGGATTACATCACTCTCTGTACGTACTATTGTTCACAATTCAGAAATCTATACTTAATCATATCAAACAATAAATTGTTGGGAAAATTTCTTCGCTTATAAAATGGAGTAAAAATTCAGCAAGTACTGAAAAAAGTGTAGAAATTAATTATTACTGGGTGTCGGTTGCTATGCCGGTGATGGTTAAGCATAACCTCGCGATAATTTGTGCTCTCTCTTTAACGTTCTCTTAATGAATTATGTATTCTTCGCTTTCTTTCTTGAGACTATTCCCAATTTTCACTTGATATTCCTGATTTGAATGCGTAAACCCATGTTGACACGCGGTTGCAAATTGCGCCGCCAATGTTTACATCTGATTGTTGCAGCTGTTGCCATTCGGAGTGTAGAAATATCGTCGATTTTTGTGCCGCATACCTACGCGTTTTATATATAGAGATAATCTGTCGGTGTGGTATGCGTTTTTTAAAATCCAACGAAGGCATCATACTTCTTACTGTACTCAACGAACACGTGACTGTATTGGATGTAAGTACTGCGTATTTTGAAATCGGTAATCCAAAGACAAACCGGTATTTTTTGTTCAGCAACGATGTGTCGTTTTTGCTCTGAATAAGCAAGCTAAGATATTATTAACATATTGTATAATTCTTTCTGTTTTACCTATATCACTTTGAGAGATGTTATTCCTGGAATTTTAATGGGGAGGGAAATAAAACATTTTTTAACAAACAAATTCTAATTAGGATGAAAGATTTCTCTTTCGTATCATATAGTCATTGTTTATATAGATATATATATATGTACATACATATATATATATACATATATTAAATATATGTATATATATATATATATATATATATATACATATATATATATGTATATTTATATAATATATATAAATAAGTGTATATATATATATATATATATATATATATTATATATATATATATAATATTTCGTCTATTTTTGACGAAATTTATATATGTATATACATATACAGTGGAATCTCGATCGATCGTTTTCGGATCCATCGTTTTTCCGTATGTGTCGTTCATTTTATCCAGTCCCAAAGATCATATTGCTTTGTTATGTTTCCGCATCTATCGTTTTCCCGCATTTATCGTTCATTCCAATCGGTCCCTTGAAAAACGATAGATCGAGATTCCACTGTATATATATATAACTCCGTGCTTTGGAGGAATTTTTAACCCTGTTTTTTAATGCATCTTCTTTGAGAAATTCATTGGAAAACTAATAGCAACAACTCATAGGAAAATATGAATAAAAATAAAATAAAACCTCGTCACGAACATTTCATCTCTTCTTTACGTCTTCATTTATCGATAAATTTCTTTTATGGGGGATGTTTTTTTTTTTTTTCTCGGCAACTAGCACATTTGAAAATGGTTTACGTGTTCCATTGAAGAAATAACTCCTTCTAACTAAGAAGTGATAAAACAGAAAAAGCTCATAGAAAAAAAAAGGAATGCATTTATTGACAGGTCTTCGAACAAAGTGAGGGAACGTGTCCTTTTACAAATGAGAAATTGCCTGTTTGTTGAAATGCCCATTCAATAATTCGGGGAAATTTTATATTATTCTTTAGAAATGCTGTTGGACAGATTGATTTGAAAGAAACACTGCTGAAAAATGATGAGAGACATTTTTTCTTCTACCTAACTTAGTTTTTTTTTTTTATATACCAGGATAAAAGAAATGAGACTTTTAAAAAAATATGTAAACGGAATCTAGTAGCTATAATGAAAGTAGTATTTCTTTTTAGAGAAAGGAAGATAATATTTTTAAGTGGAAAGATCAATCCTATAACAGAAAAATGAAATCAACAAGTGCAAGGACGATTAAAATTTGAACAGAAACCCAAGTGACTGTAAGTTAACAAAATCAGTTCTCATTCATTCCCAATATGTAATAGGAAACTATTAAAACTCTCATCATCGGGAGAAACAAAAAGGAGTGGCTTAAAATGATCTAGACTGTTACAAAGCGATTTAAAATCATACTTTAAGGCACGACATGATTCGCCAATGAAACTAAGCCAAATATAAATAATTTTAGGTTTTAAAAATACAGATTTTAAAAAAAGGGGGACTATGTCACGTTGCTCTTGATACAAAATCTAATTTATATGTAATTGATCCATTTTAACTGCTCAAAGTTAATTTTTACGGTTACAAACAACCTTTTTTCCAAATTTCACAGCGATCTCATTTATTCTATTATCTCAAGTCTAAGGACTTGAGTTTTGAATTTCTTTTAAGGAGTTAATTCTTTGCTACTTCCCATAATAATTTCCTGTTATTTTCGTTCGCCTCATTAACTCGTTGCTGTCAAAACTAATTTATTTTAAGTCAATCGGGTAAAAATTGGTGAACATTTTAGACGTTGCGTTTACGGCATCGATATAAACATTTAAAGTACCAAAATCCCTCTTAATGGTATATGTTGTGTTTCTTCTACCTTCCAAATGTTTAAACGGGTAACGTTTGTAAATCATCAACTTATGGGGCATAAGTTGATGATTTACAAACGTTACCCGTTTAAACATTTTTATAATTATGTTATTTTTATGGCAGATTATTATAAAAATGTAAAATTTTTTTAATTATTTTACATTTTTATAATAATCTGCCAAGATTTATTATAATCTTCGGAGAGTAATAATTGTGTTAGGTGCAGAGGTACCAGCAATTTATAGACATGAATAGCTGCAAACTATTACTGATTGTTATAAAAAATGACGGCTGATACCTGTATTCGTGTTTCGACTATCGAATGTCTAAGCGATTTCAAACCCAAATTTTCATATCTATTTTTTGTGGACCGAAGATGGTGATAAATAAAATGTTCTATTTTTCTAAAATCAGGTGGTTTTCTAAATTTTGAGTTTTGGTTTCTTTTTATCTGCCGTAACTACGCTGATAGTCTGCAGCTAATTCTAAAAGTGTGATTTACAGAGTCAGAAATGAATTTTTTTTCCTAGAAAGGTTCTTCCGATTTTAACTCACGTATATCCCAAAATTTCGGTCTATAACGCCATTTTTTTTTATCTTCAAAATATTTTATCATAATCCACTTATTTAACCCTTCAGCGGGCGTGCCAATTTTTGGAACACCAGCAGGCACTCGTGGCACAAAGTGCAACGTCTCTTTCAACCTTGATTATTCTTTTAGTAATAAACTTTTTTTTTCAAATTGAAAATAATAATTCTGCGTTTTATGACAGGATATAAAATGTTGATAATATTGAGATATATTTATAATTAAAGGCCAAAGAATGTTGATACAATCGCCTTATTTCAAAACTGTCCGGTTTATTGGATCTAAGAACAACTTGCGAATGGATCCCTAGTATATCCAAAAATCTAAAAAACAATGAGATTGTCCATCTTCGTGATATGCGGGATACCGCGTAATAGCTGTACATTTGATCGACTATATCAACTCCTGCTGTCTTCGTATTGTAATCCAGTATAATCGCTAGTTTACCACGGTTAAATCACGACTAACAGTGAATGGAAAGGAATACAAGGGTCAGAAAATCAAACCTGAATAAGAATGGGTGTAGCTATCAATAGAAACTGCATAGGACATTCAAACCTTACATGTAAAAACAAACCGTTAAAAATTACGAAAATGTTGCACTTTGTACACGGGCGCGCCCGCTGAAGGGTTAATCATTGCGATAAATTTGTATAATGCCTTAAACCACAAAAAAGACAAAACAAAACAAAAAAACAATCCGCTGAATCTTCAGTACTTCTTGTAACCAATTGCTTCTTCAGGCGATAAAGTTACTTGAAGAATTTTTCAGAGCTGGAATGCAACGTAAAAAAAATATGTATCGAGATGAATGAATATTTTGAGACGACCGCTTTCCCTACATGATTCCGTTGTAGAAATGGGGAGCATTTTAATCAAACGAAAAGGAGAGGTTGATTCCCTACTCTACCCAGAGACAAAACTCGAAATCTCCCGATTGAGAGAAGAGAGCAATAACATACTTATTCAGTTCCCAAGCACTGATTACACTTTAACTTTATTGATAACCCCATTCTTTCCCAATACTTGGAACAAATTCAATTAACAACGTTGTACCATAGTATAGCTGTTACCAAATAACGCAGAGGTCGGGTTATGCGAAATCAACTTCTTTTCCTATCCGTCCATCTTATAACATCCGACACTTAGTGTCGTGAACCCGCTTTCTTTCCCCGGTTCACTTAGGTTCTTTTCTATGGCATAGGGACAAATGAGGTAGTGCAATAGCGAGTCTCTCTTAACGACACGCACATAAATTTATTTATGGTTGAACATTAACATAACAATTACAAACAACTCTGAGCACGAGGTGGGCAAGCCTACAACAGACCTCAGCTGTACTACACTCTAAAGACTCTGACAAGAGTCTTTAGAGTGTCAGAGTGTTAGAGTGACTCTGACAAGAGTCACTCTAACACTCTGACAAGAATAATAAATTCTTTGAACGTATTGAAAGCAGTAAAATCGAAATAGTTTTTAATACTGACTTGCTATCGGCAGCATAGTCATAGAATTTTCCTTCCTTTTTCTTTCCTGTTGTTTTTAATTTCAGAGACTATAGAACATAATACAAGATTTCTTTTTAAAAATAAATCCCTTATCTTCTCTAATCTTTCGAAACCTCAATTTATCGCAAGTAGTAAGATCCATTTGAACGTTTAATAAACTTTGCACGTTTGGTCAGACCGTCAGGCATAAAAGAATTTTTTTTTTCAAATTCTTTTCAAATGGTTGGTCACTCTTTTCAATTTATCTGTACCCAGAACGAAATGCTAAAGTGGGAATGACAGTTTTAGATCAAAATTACCCAATACTTGCGGAATTCGCCTCCTTTCGTCGTCAATAAAACTGCTACGTTGTTTTTTTATACCAACTAGTTAGTACCCGTCAAAACACGAAGGCTAGATAGTAAATAAATGTACTAATACGCAAATTATACTCGAACACATCATAGCTAAATGTTGAAAATCCTAATAATGCGCAGAAACAAATTAATGCGTTTAAGCGGCCTCGTGCTTAGTGAGTATCTAAAGCCAGATTTAAAAATGTCATTGAGCATGCGCAAAAAGCAAGTTTTTAATTGTAAATTACCGCTCATTAAACTGCGAGAAATAAACAATTTCCATCAGGTTAAATCTTAACGAATTTTAATTGTAAATTATCGTCAATTAAACAGCGCGAAATGAACCATTTTCATGAGGTTTAATCTTATGTTTCACAAACATAATTATCAGAAAAATAAAAATGGCAGAGAGAGATCTAGAGAGACTCCTCGGAATAAACGTGTTTATCATTAAAACATGCCACTGAGCATGCGCAGAAATCAATTTTGAATTCTAAATTATCACTCATTAATAGAATTTTCGGTTACAAAAACAAAATTTGACAAATCTACAGATTACAATCTTTCGTTTAAGACCAAAATGAAGCAAATGGATGCAGTAGTTTTCTTTCACGGACTGCCCAAAAAGTCGGCTTAGCAACTTAAATATATAGATGTCGCAATAGGGTATGAGTAACAGAGGGTGACACGCGTTATACCGAAGAAGTCATGCAATGGAACTTGTCTATGGTAGCCAGTCATTGTCCAAAAAAAAAAAGTAGTAATTTTGAGGTATGACAGACTAGAGAAGTTTCACTCTATCACGGCAGACTAAATCCATTGTCAAGTGATGTCGCCCTATAACCATTACAGTAGATTGAAAACATGCGAGGGAAAAATGAGCGCTCAGATAGCGACCGCATCCATTTTGAAATGTTGTTTTAGAGAGATTGGGATGCATGTCGAGTCATCTCTTGTTACCGTTGGAAGAGGAAGCAAAGGTAATCGCGTCCATGCAAACAAAATCAGCATGTTTTTCAAGGCAAGCCCCGAGGAAGGAATCGCTTGCTTTGTAAACCTATTCACGACCCTAATAATGTTTGTTGCCCCACCCTCTCAGGAGTTCAGTCTCCCAATAGGCTGAAATGCAAATATTTTTCTCATAGAAGGGAAAACACGGATGGGAATGTTTTTGAAAAAAATGGTATATCCAATAGGACGCATAAAATACGTCGCTCAAAAGAGCCCTATTCTCACATTTCAAAACGAGATGTTAAGGATTTAATTTGGAAGACTTTTAATTATTTTTTTAACGAAATTATTTTTTTGTGCAAGCTAATTATCGCAAGCTAATCCCTCGAAAATATTTGGCACTCCAGTTAGAACAGAGACATATATAAAACTAAAACTGTATAGAGAATCTATGCTCACTTCTACCCAGACTTGGGTGTATATAATTTGAAGTGGCTCTCTATTTGAATTTGAACCACACACAGTTTATACATGAAACAATGTTTATTGAATTCGTTGCACATATAAGTGGCTTTTACAGCAATAAGCATGCGTACTATTTGTACGGAATGTATAAACACAGCTTTCAAGAACAATATATTTTTATACTCACGAACAGTAAGTCAAACCAGCAGTACTGCCACGTAAACTTCTGGCCCGCTAAGCACTAGCGCAGGATAACACCTTTTCAACCTTAACAACCACCCCCTTCTTTTCTTAATGACGCTGCGTGGTATTTATACTAAGAGCGTATGCCGAAATTAGCATATCTGAAGCAGCTTGTTTAATTCACTCAAAAGTTCGATTCTTGTGAATCGAATCTTGTGTATACCTTACAACTGTTTCGCGCCGACTTCAAAGGATAATAAAGGAATGGACTTAAGGCTGCAATGTACTAAGAAAAAAAAATCGTATTTCCCTTTTCCTCTTCTTGCAGACTCTTGTGGTGGGAGGAGTCCAGTTGACAGTTCGAGAATTCCACCCCCCTTAGGATTGACATTTTGAGGGATCGTAATGGCTCTCTCTCCATAGGGGGGTTAAGCGCTGCCCCCCAATTTTTTATTTAAAATATATTTTTGTCAACTATTTACAGGTACACAAATGCCGATAATCAAATAAAATTGGTATTGTCAGATAGCCCGAACTTTACTGCAAAGCGCTACACAAATGTAAAATTTCTTTCTCTATGACGGAGTACAATTTTTTTCAAAAAATCTTTGAATCCAAGTCGGCAATCCGTGGACACATTTTGTCCATAGGTTAACATTGAGGTGAGCGAATCCAATGGGGTTAGTACATAGCAGCCTTAAGTTTAAAAAGGTGCTTAGTAATATTTTTATTTTTCGGAATAAATCTTTCTTCCACAAACTCGTTTTAGTTGGATATTGCAACCACCCTGTTCCAAAAACTGATATCTACCATCATTTTTAACTAGAATTATTGCAGGTATAACTGCGGGGAAGGCCGGTAAAAATTATTTTATGAAAACGATTCTTCAACTCAAGAGTGAATATCACTGGATAATAATCAAAAATGTTTTCAGATTCTGTTTAACATTTCAAACACTTATCTATAACATTCACTTGCAGAGTAGCTCAATAAATTCGAGGCACACATTTCTGTTAGTCAATTTTCCGTAAAATTTTTACCTTCATTAAATTACAAACCCATCCATTATCTCTCGGAGCCTCGTTTTCTCCGAATTAATGTGGCTCATTTTAAGCCACTTCCCAAGAGAATTACGCATTCAGAAATAAACGGTCATTAATAACCATTAATCAATTACAACTTAATTACAACTGAACTTAATTGAATGGTGATTAAGAACTGCATAAATTCATACGGGCAATTCGATAGGGGATCGCAGATTCAATCTTATTTATCAACAAAAATTGTGTAGTTAAAAATCCTACTCGTAGGGAAAACGTACAAATTGAATGATTTATATCAATGACCGCATCGTAACACGTTGTTTACCAGTACCGAGTCGACTAGCGCTTTGACACGCCACTGTGGACAAAGGAAAGTCACATTTTTACCATGTTTTTATTAACTCGCTTTCTTGTTTGTTTGTGTGTGTGTTTGTCCAGTACAAATCTTGCAATCGATTTTTAACTAACTTCCCGACTAGCGAGACATTTGAAACTTTTAGAATAGCTCAGAACACGATGACAATGCATTATTTGAATACTTTTAGTCATCTTTAAGCAGGATTGAATTCATTTTCAGTTAATTTTGTTTTGTAGACTGGTGCAGCCATCTTTCGGCCGGGACGGGAACGAAAAGGTAAACGCAAGTTATCTTCATTTTCTTTCAAGTGGATGGGATAATTTATCAAAATTTTTTTTTAAAGTATTTATTAATACATAGAATTGTCAAGTTTATAGGATTCAACAGAAAATTTAAAAACATGGTATATAAAAAGTTCTTTTTATCTTGCAATTATTTATCAACTGAATATTGGCTTTACAAATCCTCCCATTTTATCATTTAAACCCCCATGGATAGACAACAGATTTCATAAAATAAAAATGCCCTACTTTATTGCAAAATTTCAATCTTTGCCCGTGATATATTTAAATAAATGTCAACAATGTATTGAAATTCCAGCGGAACTGTTTGATCGGCAAATACTAACAGAGATATTTAAAATGGTGTATTTTCCACTTAATTTATCGATCATTATTTCAAAATACAAAACTTTGAATAGGTAGCTCCTGTGGTGCGTATCATACGCTGTAAAATTATTTATACGGAATATATACAAACAATATCCAAACACTTGTATACCCGTATACATACTACCCATATTAATAAAAAATATAGTAAAATATACATGCATATATATATATATATATATATATTTCTACTATATTTTTATTGTTTTCGAGCAATCTTCAGAAACATCCCAGCAGGGCCGCCCAGAGACTTTATGGGGCCTGGGGCAAACTTCTGTTGGGGGCCCCAATACTATTTTTCAGAAGACTATTTTGTAGTAAGAGAAATCTGATTAATCGAATAATTTTTTTTTTAACTTTTGGAGGGTCCCCTTTGTTCAGGAGATTATTTTGAATTTTGAAGGACGGTACAAGTTTCAGAATTTTCTTTCGGAGGAAATCTAATAAACAAATTTTTTTTTAATTTTTGGGGCCCCCTCCGGCAGTTGGGGGCCTGGGGTAAAGTGCCCCAGTTGCCCCCCCCCCCCCCCTCTGTGCGGCCCTGCATCCCAGCCGCCACACATGCTTTGCTCGTTCAATCCACGCAGAAAGGAGTGGAGTCGATGGCAGAGTTAACCAACTTGTAACATGAATGGAATCAATGCATATGTAATCTATCTATATTAATAAAGAGACAAGGGGATGTCGAGATCATCACGTGACCGTAACGCGACCGGGCGGACCACTCCTCGAAAAAAAAATGGCCGACAAATATACAGGAATCGGTGTATTTTTTTTTTCTCATGAAAGTACATAAATTTTACATATTTGAAAAGAGCTTCGAAAACTGATAATTTTTTCTGCGTACACTTATTCTGTTAATTCAATAGTTTTAGAGATATTTGGATTCAAATGAAGCGTCATCGCTCTTTAACGATGTAAACAATACTGAATAAATCCATTATTCAATAATATTCAACTTCGTCACAGAAATGAGGAAACGTATTTCTAAAAACCTAATGCAATCCGAGACAGACCGAATACAACTTTCATAAAAGTGATGATTAAAACTATCCAATTTAATATTTTGTCGGTCTCTAAACCATAATATGTTCAGGCAAACTAACGACACCGCAAGAAACTTTCCCCCTCGGATGATCGATAATTATTCTTCAATCGATACATTTGCTCTTTCAACTTTTTCTTTAGAGCATTTCAGGGTGTTACCGAAATATTTCGAATTCGGAAGTTATTTTATATATAACCACTTACTTTAAGTCATCACGACTCGTAATAAAGTAATTCGAAATCATAAGCACCCCTTGTAAGGATACTATAACATTCTTGAAAGATCCAAGTTTCATTTCTAACTAAACTGGCCAATAATCTACGTCAGGGGTTCTTAAACTTATGTAGTTCGAGGACCCCCTCTTGAGCACCATTTTTTTTGCGGACCCCATCCCAACCCTAGGCATTTTACGTCGTACTTGAGACTTAATTTCTGGCTCAATAATGTCATGGGCATTACGCTAGAATAAATATTGGGAACAGATGTATTACACGCACCTCTCTTGGCGACAAATTTTTTTTTGACGCCAAATACTCGTCAAAAAAATTTTGTCGCCAACTTGTCGCCAAAACAGGCCTACGCGGACATTTTACACTTAAAATACACTTAAAATAATACACAAAATATCAATAACAACTCAAATATAAAAATAAATTCAAAACAAACTTACCAATGGCAATAATAAACTTTCAAAAACATGTCACAAAACCACAACAGCTACTTTAAAACATACACGAATATATCTAAAAACGGCTGTATTAAAATTCAAAACCTAAACAGAAATGCTCAACCGCTACTTTAAAACACGCAAAAATATCTAAAAACAGCTGTATTAAACTTCAAAACCTCAGCAGAAATACTCAACCACTTATTTAAAACATACGCAAATATATCTAAAAACGGCTATATTAAAATTCAAAACCTAAACAGAAATGCTCAACCGCTACTTTAAAACATACGCAAAATATATCAAAAAACGAAGACATTAAACTTCCAAAAACATTACACATATCCGCAACATCTATTTAAAACATACGCAGATATATCAAAAAACGAAGACATTAAACTTCCAAAAACATTACAGAAATCCGAAACCGCTACTATGAAACGTTAACAAAAATATCGAACACCGGTATATTAAACTTCGAAAAACACTACACAATACCACAACACCTATTCAGGGTTGCAACAAAAAACAAACATCACGCCAAATCGGATGGCTGCCAGACCAAAAAAAAAATTGCTAAAAATAAAAAAAATCGCCAAACATAAAAAAAAATCGCCAAATTGAAAAAGGTGCGTGAAACACATCTGTACCAAATATTGTTAAAAATGTATCGCTGGTTATTTTAACAAATTGTCTTGCGCATTTATAGTGATGAACATTTTTATTAGGATATAGAATAAAAATATAAAAAGAATTTAAAAAGTTACAAATCATAATATATTAAACTCATACAAACATTTCTTGGTAAAATATTGGTCAAAATAGTTCTCATTGTATGTTTTCTGTAAATAATTTTTACTTAGTGACATGGGTACATTATTTACAGAAAACATACAATTACTATTTTGACCAATATTTTACCAAGAAGTGATACAAGCATTTCTTGGTAAAATATTGGTCAAAATAGTTCTCATTGTATGTTTTCTGTAAATAATTTTTACTTAGTGACATGGGTGCAGTAGTGTTCTTGAAACCACCCCCGAGTCACCAGTCTCGCAATAGTCACAACAATGCAAAAAAATTGCATTATTGTATTTATTTTTCCGTATTTGCAGTTGAATAAAAAAAATAATAATTAAATTCTTACTAATTATTGTTTAGTTATGTTAATAACTAGTTAAGTAAAAACAAATACAAAAAGTGTTGACCATGTAGGATTTTTATTAAAGGAGTTATTTGAATAAAAGCGAAAAGTTAGGAGATGTAAAGTTAATGCCAAAATTGTTTCGCGGACCACAGTTTAAGAACCTTTGATCTACTTTAAGTTGGGCAAGAACTTGAATCATTCATACTGGCATTAAGAACTCTAGATTTCTGAATCTTTAATGATTGTCATAAATCGGGCGAAGAAGAGTTTATGGGTCGATCGCTCGCTTTCAGATTTTGAGTGAATGTTCTGGGTTCCGAAGGCTGAATTTTTCCTAATTGAATGCTGAGATTTGCTGCGTCTGGGTAACTGAGCATATCCCTAAAACTCTGTACCGTATCCAGGACAGGTCGTCAGGCTAAATGACTGAATATTTGTAGTCGAAACAGACACTGGCTTAAAACAAGAACGCATTTGACTCGGAAACAGTCTGCAGTAGTGTTTCGTTTCCAACGCAGCCAATACGATCTAGGGATGCGACATCGATGTCGATGTTTTGAACATCGATTTATTGAAGCCGATGTTTTTTTAACATCGATGTTTTGTGCTCGATGTTTTACGTTGTCTCGATGTTTTTTTTTAAATGCAAAAGTACCGTAATAAATAAAATTTACCACGTAGCGTAATTTTCACACTCAGTAAATGTAAGTCTGAATTCTGAAAAGGACGAATACGAAAGGGGGAACGATTCCTTAGCAAACAGACAAATGGCAATTAACAACCAATGAACCAATCAGAGCGCTTGGAATGTTCCCGACACTCCAGAACCTTCCATGGTCTTTTATTTTACAAATAGTATATACACGAGTGCATCCATTTAAGTTTTTGTTTCGTTCTGGTTTTATATAAGTTGACGTTAATATTATTAGTAAGATGCCTCCAAAAAGTACCGTTCGGAAATATTTTTACAAAACCTCTGACAAATTGGAGAAATGCAATATTTGCCATAAGTCCCTTAAAACTTCTGGCAATACCACGAATTTATCTGGACATTTGAAGGCAAAACATGGCGGTATTTAGAACGAGAATTTTGAGTCATCAATGTAGCCCAAAGCAATTAAGTTTTTGTCATTTATGTCTGCCCAATCAGAGAGTAAAATTAAATCACCCCTCCCCCCACGACTAACGGAAATAACATTAATGTTAGAGATTACTAAACCAGTTTTAAAAAATGGATGTTCTAAAACATAGATGTTTAAAAACATCGATGGTTTTTGGGCGATGTTTTATTAGCATCGATGTTTTAATATTAAATATCGATGTTTTGTTATCGATGTCGCATCACTAATACGATCCCACGACACGTTTCAGCGACAACCTACTTAAAAGGGTTATTGAGTTAACAACATCGGCCAGAGTTCTGAGGAAAGGAATAATTTGGGATCCACCGGGTTTTCTGAAAATCAAACTCCTTTCGAAAAAATTTGTTCTTAATAAGGGGTGGGCTTTGAGACGGAAATGTATCTTTCTGTTTTTAAATTAAATCTGATTTAAGACGGTTATTTAATTTCGAGAAAATATTTCTTCGCTGCGACTCCAGAAACAGTACGTGACGACGCATCCTGAAGATTTGAAAACATTAGAAAATTCACATCAGTCGGCTTCAATTTGCATATTTATTGTACGAAAGATTGTCTTTGTTTATTCCTCAACCAAGAGTAAACAAGTTTAGGATTGTGTAATTTACCCCCTTATTATGGAACAATCCATTGCGACCCAAAAGAATTTTTTTTTTCAATTCTTCTACTAAAAGGGATGATACTGAATTGTCCCTTCAGTGTTTAGAATCTCCCACAAAAGAGCAGTAGGTCTTTTTAACAAGATATCTCTTGCAAATTATTCTCACACTATTGAAATGTTATATTAAGTAGGAATTCAATTTATTGTGATAACATATGATTCTATGATAATCACTAAAGGACAAATATATTTGTCATTTATCTCATATTTTTTTTTATAATATAATGTGAAGTCACGTGTCGTGAGTCAATTCAAATATTAGGAGACAAAAATTTTAAAAATAATTTGTCTTAAATTAACAAGTTATGAATTTAATAAGCATAGCAACTACGCATCACTCAAGTTTTTAAAAGTAATTATCTAGGCAAAGAAACGTGTTTATAATGTATATAAATTCTTGAGATTTCGTTTAAAAACTTTGTTACCGAAAATATTTTTCTATATTCTTATATCTAAAACATGTAACATGATATATTAGAATGATAACAAGACTATTAAGATTATTTTTAAACACAAAAAGGGATTGACAAAATAGCAATATTTTAAGGGGACAGTGGACTTTCAAAATTGTGAAATTTGTCCAAAAATTCGATTTTTTATTTATTTATTGAATTGTGAAACTACGGACGAGTGGGAATGTGTTGCAAAAAGAATTTTTAATTTCTGCTATTACTTTCCTAGTTACAGGCATTTGTGTTTAATTTAGATATTATGTGGTTACTAATAGCAATAACTTTAAATGCGTTTTTCTCAAAATAAAATTTTTCATGTCATTCGAATATTCTAACTGCTCCAGGCGCATTTCTAATTATCGTATTGCTTTGAAATTTAAGTTTTATATACTTAATTGTATATCAAAAAATCTTATTGAAAAAAATTATGCTTCGTAGCTCAGAATTTCTAAATTTTGTACTCGAAAAGATGATTTATAGGTATTTTGCGTAATAAAAAGGGTGTTTTCACTATTATTATTTTTTTTCTCTTTATATTTTTAATGAATGCTTAAAATAAGCAATAAGTTTCATTGTTAGTTCTATAAGGTATCCTGTAAATAAAAATGACCATATTATATGCAAAAGAAATGCGCATGGAACATTTTTAATGAGGCCAATTTTTGATACAGTAATTAATAATTCATAATACATAAATTATTAATATTTCATCTTTAAATTTTAACCACTTTTACATATCCATGGTACTAATTACATATTCAAATTTCCAGCGAATCATTTCAAAAACAAAAAAAGTTAGGTTTGAAGGTCCACTGTCCCCTTAAAAAAATTTGAAAAAAATCAATTTAATTTTTTTTTTCCTAATTTAGAGCTCCCATCTAAAAATGAAAGTAATTCGACCCACGGAAGCTGTTATTGATTGACGCATTTGAATCTATGCATTCGCGTATTGTGTTGTGTGTTTTCTTGCTGCTGGTAGGCCATCACGCTGGTACAAAAATAATTTTCTAACACTAGAATGTACTCACTCGTGGATATGATGTGTCCACTGGTAGTCTGGGGGGTCGACTCCTCCCCTCCGCAGCGACACCATAGCAACGCAGCGGCCACGAACGTTGCGATCCAAACCATCGCTGGAAAAACACACACACCTCGAAATCACTACAGCTCCTCCGTGGCCGGCGAATCCATGGGGGGTCGAGGGCGGAAAATTAAAACTCGTACAAACACGGCTCGACTGGGATTACTATGACATAGTGGACAGATACAGAAGGCAGACGAGAGTTCCTGCAGAGAGAGAGAGAACACACCTTCTCTCCCGGGGGTGGAGAACTGATTGGAAGACGTGGCCGCGGAGAGTGACGGAATGTTAGTTGAACGGCCGCTAGAGGGCGTCCTAAGGAGTGGGGGGGGTGGAGAAAAACTAGGAGCGCAGCTTAGTACTGTGCAACGTTATGGATGCTGTACTACGGAGATTCTCATAGATGTTTGTTTCTTTTAAGTCGTGTTCCGTTATTAAGTTAACAGAAACTGGTCCAGCAAGGGCTGATATATAACAGAGTAGGCGATGAAATTTCCTCTACGACAAAATATCGATAATTCCTCAGCGTCATAAAATGGATAGCGTTTGTATTACAAGCGAGGGTGGGATGACGCAGTTTAAAACAATATTTAATTAACGAGGTAATCTTTGCAGATTACCTCGTTAACTTATTTTTAACTTTTATGAGTTTTAACTTTTGTACGAAAGCATACAAAAATATACACGAAGTTTTCACGTTAAGTTATTTTCAGTGGGTCCATTTCTGTTTCAAAACGGATTGGTAAAAAAAGTAGAGGATTCACAGACCTAAATAGAGTCAATTACCTTATTAACCTTTAGCTTATGGGGCCCATTTTTCCGATTCCCTCTTTAGAACGGGAAGTTTCATGCGTAATAATAGCCATTAAGGGGGTTATATATATATATATATATATATATATATATATATATATATATATATATATATATATATATATATATATATATTTATATATATTTATATTCAGGGTGTCCATAATTAAAGTCCCACTTTCAAAAGTCTGCAAAAAAAGAACCACTGGTCAGAATGACTTCAAATTTGAACTGAATATACTAGAATAAGGGGGAAACGATTTGGCATAATAAAAAAAATACTTCCAAAATGCTACAGCGCCATCTATTGATACATTTTGAAACTTTTTTTATTATGCCAAATCGTTTCCCCCTTCTTCCAGTATATTCAGTTCAAATTTGAAGTCATTCTGACCAGTGGTTCTTTTTTTGCAGCCTTTTGAAAGTGGGACTTTAATTATGGTACCCTGTATATATATATATATATATATATATATATATATATATATATATATATATATATATATATATATATATATATATATATACAGTGATTTCCGCTTATAAGAGTCACGTTTGTTATTACTGTTTTTGATTCTTATAAGCGGTTGATTCTTATAGCCGAAATTTAGGTTTTTGGACAGGCACACGCACACCTATATATACATATATGAGAAAATTATCATAAAATACTCTCTAATTTACGTTAATTATCTTTTATTAAAATTATTTTTTATAATTTTAAAAATACAACTTAATTTCTAGACCTATAAGTAGATACACATGATTATAGTAAGAGAAGAAAAAAAAATCCAATATTTGTTACAACCTATCTGCTTAACAGTTTAACATTACAACTACAGGAAGGGAGCAAGAAAAAGTTTTCTATGGTAGTTTGACGTAATGAAGTTTTCAGGAGGCTGTTTATACCTCTTTCAATACTAATAGTCTCAGACGAAGATTCACCTTCTAGCTTACGCTTCACGGTTTGATAACGTGCTGAATCTACTAATGTCAAGTTTGCTAAGTGATATTGGACACTTCGCCGAAGATTTATGTGTTTCGGGGTCCAGGAAGTCGCAACCAGGATGTGGGAGGTGTGATAAAAGAGTCCCTATTTTTGTTTGTCAGTGGAGAAAAGTGGAATTGGACACGGACGGGTAAAGATGCCCCTGGGTCAAGCTAATAGGACAGTGTTGAGCTAAAGTGCTTAAGGGGAAACTATTATGTTATGTCTAACAAAGAAAGGGATGCATTTTACGACTATATTCCATCCCATCTTATCAATCTTTCTTTAAAAAAGAAAAGAAAGAACTTCGTGCCTTTTGAGAGTAAAGTGGCTTTTTTGGAAAGCGAAGAGTGTAAACTGATTCTTAAAACCGGTGGATTGATTCTTTAAAGCGAAAATTTTAACATGGAAATAATATATTTGTTTTTGTTTTCGCGATATTGATTCTTATAACCACTGATCACTATAAGCGGTGGTTACTGTACATACACTCAAGAGCCAAAACATTATGACAACCCCTACATTTTGCAATGAATTCGCCTGGATGACGTGGAAGGCACGTGATCAGGTGGAAGTGGTATTTAACTGCTGCTGGAGAGTCTGAAGAATCATTCTTTCACTTACTTCTGTGTGTGATGGGAAAGGCTGCGGATCTAAGCGACTTTGATAGAGGGCAGATTGTAATGGCTCGAAGGCTCGGAACAAGTATTTCCGAAACTGCACGACTCGTGGGTTGATCGCGACCTACAGTTGTTCGTACTTATTCAAAGTGGATGAATGACGGTGAAACCAGCAGTAGACGACATGGTGTTGGACGTCCACACGCTATCAAAGAAAAAGGTCATCGGAGACTGTCTCGCATGGTGAAGCAAAACCGGAGCCAGACAGTGGCTCAGCTGACAGCCCAATACAATGCAGGGCCAAGTAGAATAGTATCGCAGCACACTGTTCAGCGGACACTGTTGGATATGGGGCTACGCAGCAAACTTCCCACTCGTGTGCCTTTGCTGACCAAGCGTCATCGCCAACTGCGCCTGCGCTGGGCCCGGGAACATCGCGACTGGTCCATGGAGCAGTGGGAGAGAGTTGCCTGGTCAGATGAATCACGGTTTGTCATTCATCACGCCGATGCCCGTGTCAGGATACGCCGTCTTCCAGGCGAACTGTTGCTCCCTCAATGTACAGTAGGTCATACACAGGCCGGTGGTGGCGGTATTATGCTTTGGGGGACGTTCTCTTGGGCGTCTCTGGGACGCCCAAGAGTGGTCTCCCGTGGTTGTGGTAGAGCAGACCATGAATGCTACAGGGTATCTGAACATCATTGCGGACCAGTTGCACCCTTACATGGCCTCTGTTTTTCCATCTGGAAATGGAATGTTCCAACAGGACAACGCCCCGTGTCACAAGGCTAAAATTGTGTTGGAGTGGTTCCAGGAACATGATGCCCTCGGAAGATCGATATATTGCTGTTGTAGCCGAGCGGAATCGAAGATTGACCTCCACACGTGTGACATCTATGGTTGCAGCGGCCATTGGTAAGACGATATCTGCCACTACTGTTCGTCGAAGGCTACACATGAATGGTCTGTATGCCTGGGTACCACGAGTTTGTGTTCCTTCATCCGTCCAATCCAGAGGGGCACGATTAAAGTGGTGCCGCCAGCATATGAATTGGACTGTGTCTTATTGGGACAACGTTATGTTCACAGATTAGTCCAGATTTGCCCTACAACTCGATGATAAGCGTGTAAGGGTCTGGAGGGAACAAGGCACACTCAATTGGCCCGAGAACATCACCGAACATCACGCATTCCGCGGTGGAAGCATCATGGTCTGGGCAGGGATTTCATTGGGATATCGCACCGACCTGCACATCTACAGGCGAGGTTCTGTGACGGCTGTACGGTATCGAGATGAAGTCCTAGACCCCACTGTGAAACGGTACTGTTGCGTCACCATGGATTTTAATGATGCGTCACCATGGAATTTAGAAAAACTAAGATGACGTATAGCACTCTTGTAACCGAGATTTAAATGATTGCTTGGCAACGAGCAAGAAAATAATTTTGTTATATATGTGTAATGTTAGTTCTTTTAGTGGTCTGTCTTGTGTTGTGTTCTTGTATGTCGAAATAAAAGATAAAAAGAACGGCATGTTTTTCTTCTGACAGTAGGCTATGCATACGTTTTTAGGAGCTTAAAGGAACAGATATAGCTCGGCAAAGTGGCAGTCGAGAAGCACTATACAGGTAAAATACCTTGTTTCTAGTTGCTACGTAACATTTAATGGCGCCCGGAACAGGGACTGCCATTTTTGCTAACTTATGAAGGAAAGTGTGTCGATATTGGTATTTATAATGACGTAGCTTTTGATTCCGATTTATGAAGTTCATCTAAATTGATCTAATTAAGGATACTGCAATAAGGAAATATTATATATGAAGCTGAATGTACTAAAGATCTCAAGTATTTTGTTTGAATTAAAAATAAGATAGTAATAAGTTTGCCGTCTTTAGTACATATTATGGATGCAGTAATAAAAATGAAACGTTCTACTGTTAGAACCCAAACAACAAAATTACTTAAGAGAATAGAAACAAAACTTGAAGAAAATACTTATTCTGAAGATGAACTTGATGAATTTCTTGCTGAATTGGATCTTAAAAAAACAAGAATTAAATGAATTAGATAGTCAAATATTTGCTAATATTAAAGTGGATGACGTGGAATCTGAAGTTTTGAAATGTGATGAGTACAACACAAGTATAGTAGTGTATAGTACAAAAGTCAAGAAAACGATTGCTAGATTACAAAACCAAAATTATTCCAGTTTGACTGTAGATCAGAAAGAGGAAAATGAGGTAAGTCGCTCGTTCGAATCCCCTTACGTAAAACTCCCTCGACTCACAATTGAAAAATTTAATGGTGATCCGTCAGATTGACAGAGATTTTACGATCAATTTGATTCAGCGATAAATAAAAATTCAGAAATTTCTAATGTCGATAAATTTAACTATCTCGGATCTTATTTGACAGGTGTGGCGTCTGACGCGATTAAAGGTTTAAGCTTAACGAGTAATAACTATCAGGCTGCTATTGAAATTTTAAAGGAAAGTTTTGGAAAAAAATGGTAGTTGTTCATTGTCATTTAAATAAGCTTTTGTATTTAACTCCTGTTAAGAAATTGCATGATATATTTGCTCTTAGAAAGTTGTTGGATACATGTGAAACCGAAATTAGGAATTTAGACGCGTTAGGCATAAAATGTAACAATTACGGTTTCCTGCTTTGCCCAATATTGATTAAATTATTACCGCAGGATATCGTTTTAGAAATTGCAAAACAGTGCGATTCAGACGAGAATTGGGATGTTTCAAGGGTGCTTGATATTTTGAAAAAGGAAGTAACATACAGGGAGAAAGCTAAAGTTTTGTTTCGTGATAGACGCGACAGGGAATTTAGTACTCAATTGAGCTCTTCGCTAAATACAAGAAATGAAAGGCCTCTAAATAATAAGAATGTATCAAAATATCCAACTGCGTCAAATTTGTTAAATGATACTGGTAAAAGTTATAATTTATGTGTTGCTTGTACTGACGGAAAACATTTTTGGACTGAATGTAAGGTGTTTGCTAATTACCCATTAAGAGAAAAAAAAAGGATTTCTTATTGAAATATGGATTTTGCTTCAAATGCTTAAAGCGAGGGCATACCAGCAAATTTTGTAGGAGTAACGTAAAATGTGAGGAGTGTAATAGGAGACATTTAAAAATTATGTTTTGGGAATTTAAACCAGATGGTCAGTTTGAGAAGAGACCCGCCCCTACAGAAAACGCGGTTACTAATGATAAAGCATTGGCCAATAGAACACATATGCAAGATGTCTTATTGCAAACTTTAACCGTGAGATTAAAAAACGGTAATAAAGAAATCCTTGCAAGAATAGTATTTGATACGGGATCGATGCGAAGTTACGCAACTAAAGAGATTATTTCCAAGATGGATTATAAAGCGCTATGACAAGAAACAATGACTCATAGCCTTTTAGGGGGTGTTGAGGCAACTAGAATGCACAATCGGTATAGGATACATCTAAGTCCTCTGTCTCGAGATTATTTATGTAACTTAGAGGTTTATGATCAAGAGATAATCTGTTCCAATATTCCTAAAATTAAGAATGGTCCTTGGATTAAAGAAGCACAGCAGTATGGGATAAAAGTTTAAGATTTTGAAGGTTTTAATAAAACTCTCGAGGGCCATAACAATATTGATATACTTATTGGTGCAGATATTTATTTAAAGCTTTTGACAGGGAAATTTAAAATATTATCAAGTGGATTAGCGGCAGTAGAAACACTTTTGGGATGGACTTTAATGGGTAAGATTCCTCAAACTAGATGTAATAGTGGCAGTTCTATGCTTGTAGTCTCATTATTCGCAAAGAATGAAAAAATAAGTGAGTTATGGGATTTAGATCTTTTAGGCATAAGGGAACCCGCAGAAAGTAAAAGAAGAGATGATTTAAATAAAGAAACATTAGCTTTGTTTAATTCAACAGTTAAGAGGGATTCGAACGGGAGGTATATTGTTCCTCTTCCCTGGCTTAAAGATCATCCTCCGATACCCTCAAATCGTAAATTAGCAGAAAAAAGATTGCTGTCAACTGTGAGATCATTGAAAGCATCCGGGTATTTAGAGGCTTATCAAAAGGTGTTTGAGGACTGGTCAAATGAAGGTATTATTAAGAAGGAAGTGGATTCAGATGACGATGGCCATTTTTTACCTCATAGAGCTGTGATACGGCAGCATGCTACAACACCTGTACGTCCTGTTTTTGACGCTTCCGCGAAGGAAAAGCATTCTATTTCGTTAAATGATTGTCTCGCAAAGGGTCCTAATTTAATTGAATTAATACCTGCAATATTACATAGATTTCGAAAAGGAAAGTTAGGACTAAGTGCTGACATAAAAAAGGCTTTTTGTCAAATTAGTTTGACCAAAAATGATCAAAAATTTGTAAAATTTCTGTGGCATGAAGACGGTGACTGTAGCAAATTACAAGTGTATAAACACTGCCGCGTAGTTTTTGGGATAAATGCTTCTCCCTTTTTATAAGCAGCTACTTTAACTCATTTATTAGATAGAATTGAAGAACCATTTAAAAGGATAGCTGATAAACTTACAACGTCCTTTTATGTGGATAACTTCGTTACGAGCGTAGACAATACAGAAGAGTTGCGAGAATTCATAAAGACATCAAGGAAGATCTTAGCGTCGGCCCAGTTTGATTTACGAGGTTGGCAGTTTACACAAACTGATGAAAATTTATCAGAGGAAGATTTCCTGTGTTTCGACGATGTGGCTGTAGAGTCTGAATCAAATTATGATGTCAATTATGATGTAGCAGTCTTGGGGTTGATTTGGAATAAGAAAGATGACACGATCAGATTGATACCTTCACCCAACGACAAAGAAGAATGCAAAACCATTACAAAGAGATCCGTACTTTCTATAATTAAAGTGTTTGATCCTATTGGTTTTACAGCTCCAGCGACTTTAATGCCAAAATTGATGTTGCAAAAATGTTGGAAGGATAAATTTAATTGGGACAGTGCTTTACCAGAAGAAATGGCAAAACCTTTTAAAAATGGAAAGAACAACTGGATTTATTGAGAACCATAAAAATTCCTCGTAAACTTTCAGAAATTAATCTAAGCCACAGTGAAAAACAGCTGCATGTGTTCTGCGACAGTAGCAAAGTTGCTTATGCCACATGCATTTTCTTAAGAATGCAAAATGGGGAAGATATATCTTGTCAACTTGTACAAGCAAAGACGAGAGTGGCTCCATTGAAAGAAGTTACCATTCCCCGTTTGAAGTTACTTGCTTGTTTGATTGGATCAAGACTAGCAGGTACTATTATCAAAGAACTGAATATTCATAATTTGAAAACTTTTTACTGGACAGATGCCAAAAACGCCCTGTACTGGATAAAGAATGATGGTGGCTGGGCTACTTTTGTACAAAATAGGGTGACAGAAATCAGAAAGTTAACCGATGTTGATGATTGGAATCATGTGCCTGGTCATCTTAATCCAGCCGACTTACCTTCAAGAGGTTGTTCCTCTGATGCCTTTAAAAAATCCCAGTGGTGGAACGGACCAGACTGGTTGAAAAAGAATCACGCATTTTGGCCTAAAAGTGACATCCTTCCAGATGCCGAAGTTATTGCTTCAGAAAAAAGAAAAACCGTTATAACAGCTCTCGATGTCTCCGGCCAAGAATTTGATATTTATGAAAATTATTCTTCACATAAAAAGATGCTAAAAGTAACGGCCTGGCTTCTTAGATTTTGTGAAAACACTAAGCAATCGAAAGAAAATCGTCTATTAACTGACTTAACGGTTGAAGAACTCAATAAAGCAGAACATGTGGTGCTAAAATATGTCCAAAGGAAATGCTTTCCTGGGGAATCCAAAAAAATTGTTTAACTTTTCAACTTTTGTTGATGAGAGGGGGTTGATTAGAGTCCGTACCAGAATTTCCATGAGAAAAGATTCAGAAAATTTCAGATATCCAGTAATTCTACCCGCAAACCATAACATAACATCTATATATATAAAACGCGTAGGTATGCGGCACAAAAATCGACGATATTTCTACTCTCCGAATGGCAACGGCTGCAACTACCAGATGTAAACATTAGAAACCGTCCGCAATTTGCAACCGCGTGTCAACATGGATTTACGCACTGAAATCAGAAATGCTCGAAAGCGAGCTGCACGATCCAGTGAAAATTGGGAACAGTCTCAAGAAAGAAAGCGAAGAAGAAATAATTCATTAAGAGAGAGGCATGAAAGACAAAACATAAATGATCGCGAGGTTTAACCGTTGCTGGCAATGCAACCGTCAGCCAGTAATAGTTAATTTTCTACAATTTTTTCAGTACTTGCTGAATTTTTACTCCATTTTATAAGCGAAGAAATTTTCCCAAAAATTTATTATTTGATATGATTAAGTGTAGATATCTGAACTGTGAACAATAGCACATACAGAGAGTAATGTAATCCCCACTATATTTTAGTACTTGCTGAATTTTTACTCCATTTTTTAAAGCGAAAAAAATTTTCCCCAACAATTTCTTATTTGATGTAATGATATAGTATATATATCTTAATTTTGAAAAATAGTACACACAGAGAGGGATGCAATTTTTAAAATCATTGGTGTTGGGTTTCTCAGACTTATCTTTAACTCTGTTCTGAAGTAATGGAAATTCATATTTTTTAATCACGATGTTTTAGAATCAGACATGGAGAATACCCCTTAACAACGTATATTTATGATGATAGGTAATGGTAACATTCCTTACATATATTACTTTCAGTTGAGTTGTTTTGCAAAAGAAAATATAAAAGTAAAAGCGACCATGCTGGTCGCGCAGCCGCTAGTCTATATATATAAAACAGTTCCGTAACTGACTCATTCATTCATTCATTCATTCATTCATTCACTGACTGACTGACATACAACGCACAGACCAAACCGCTGGACCTAAAGGGCTGAAATTTTGCATGGAGATTCTTCTTATAGTGTAGGGGTGCACTAAGAAAGATTTTTGAAAAATTCTTCTTAGATTCTTATAAATTAAATTTTTAAACTGTTTTTTTTACTTTTTTTAAGTTTGCATTTAAAATAATAATTTGAGGGTTATAAAATTTATATCACGAGAAAGATCATAAAAATTCCTTTAAAATGAAATCTTTTTCGAATCTTTACCTTCATTTCCTGATTTTTGGTGAATTTTTAAAGATTAATTTTTAGAATTTAATTTATTAAATGCCGATCACGTGACTTCTTTTTCTGGTACTTTAAATAAATTTATCGTCACGTGCATAACAACTAAATAGAAAAAAAATAATTTTTTTTTTCTTGCTAATGCGGCAGACGATTGGACATTATCCAAAAAAATATTAAAATACAGTAAAAGAAATGTTCTAGAAACTGTACTATATTAACTGTACTATATTCTTTAGTATTCTTTATATTAGATTTAATTTGAATATCTTCTTCTACATTATTTTGTCTATAAAAATATCCCTTACGATTTTTTTATAAATATATATATATTTTACATCAATTATATACATTGATCGTCGTATTTATTATATATATATTGGCATTAATTGCATACATTCACCGATGTTTTTACTTTGAATGTACTCCGTAGCGAAGTGCGGGTTTTCAGCTAGTCTAGAATAATTGAAGAAAGGCACCAAGAAATGGATCATGCAGGAGTACAAATTCTTATGACAAGTTTGAGGGAACAATTTTGGATAATTAGATGTAGGAAGACAATTAGAAAGATTCTGCAAAGATGCATTCAATGCCAAAGATTCTCATCGAAAACAGCTGAAGTGCTGAGTGCTTCGCTTCCGGAAAATAGAGTACGAGATGCCGGTGTATTTGAAGCCGTTGGAGTAGACCTCTGGCGGACCTTTATTTCTGAAAGATGGACAGAAATGCTGGATTGTATTATACACTTGCGCCATTTACAGAGGGATACGCTTGGAGTTAACAACTTCTCTATCAGCTGAAAACTTCCTCCCAACGTCAAGACGCTTCATTGCGAGAAGAGGTCGACCACGTGTCATATACAGTGATAATGGAACCAATCTAGTTGCTGCTAACGAAGAACTAAATTCTATGGATTGGAAACAAATAGAAGATTACGCAGCTGTGAGAAGCAGGGCCCGACTTAGCCTAATTGGGGCCCGGGGCAAAAACTTCTTTGGGGGCCCCCCTCTGCTTCACTACTTCAGTAATGAAGAACCGATCTTTATGGAGGTATTTAAATTTTTCACCTCATTATAGATATATAACAAGAAAATTGACTAGAACCTAAAATAGCTATAAGTCCCCCTTTCCCCTCCAATGGTCAGACGAAATATCGTTCTGTCCATTTTATTGATTTTCTGACAATTCTATGTCTCTCATTAAAAGGGATATAGTACGTCTGAAGAGCCAAAATTTGACAAAAATGCTATTTAAATTTATTCGTTATATTTCCGTGATTTTTCATTCTCAACAATTCAAAATCTCAAAAAAGTTTATTAAAGAAGGAAACATAAAATAAACTTTCTATTCGATTTTGGGGCCCCCCTCTGATGTGGGGGCCCGGGGCAACTGCCCCGTATGCCCCTGCCTTAGTCAGGCTCTGGTGAGAAGAATTCACTGCAAGTTCAACCCTTCCTCGGCGCCGTGGGGGGGGGGGGGGGGGGGCTTCTGGGAACGTTTAATACGAATGATAAAAGCGATTTTGAAGCGAGTTCTTGGAAAAGTTCGCCTTGGCTACGAAGAGCTATACACCATAATTTGTGACACAGAAAGTATAGTGAATGCGAGACCACTAACACATGTATCGGAAGATCCAAATGGCCTAACTCCTCTCACACCCGAAATGTTTTTGAAGGAAATGCGTGAAACCGGTGTTCCAGATTTGAACTTAGTTGATAAAAACCAAGTTAAAAAAGAGATTTACATACCGGCAAAAATTAAGAGAAGATCTCCGTCAACGATTTCGCAATGAATATTTGGGAACTCTTCGTGAATTTCAACTAGTTAAAAAATCTACTAAAATTAAAGAAAAAGAGATTTAGTATTAATAAAAGATGACAATCTGAAACGTCTTCAGTGGCCGATGGCTAGAGTCTTGAAGATGTACAAAGGTAGAGATGGACAGTTTCGTGTAGTAAGACTCAAAACAAAAAATGGTGAACTATTGCGTCCATGCCAGCGTTTGTGCCCTTTAGAACTTTGTGATGAGAAAGCTCCACCTAGACCGCAACAGCAAACCAGATATGGTCGTGTCCCGCAACCAGTGCAGCGGCTTGGTGCGGACCCTGAGAATCTTGGTTGAGCATGTCGTACGTCCTGCCCTGCTCAAGGTGGGGAGAATGTTGCGTCACCATGGATTTTAATGATGCGTCACCATGGAATTTAGAAAAACTAAGATGACGTATAGCACTCTTGTAACCGAGATTTAAATGATTGCTTGGCAACGAGCAAGAAAATAATTTTGTTATATATGTGTAATGTTAGTTCTTTAAGTGGTCTGTCTTGTGTTGTGTTCTTCTATGTCGAAATAAAAGATAAAAAGAACGACATGTTTTCCTTCTGACAGTAGGCTATGCATACGTTTTTAGGAGCTTAAAGGAACGGATATAGCTCGGCAAAGTGGCTGTCGAGAAGCACTATACAGGTAAAATACCTTGTTTCTAGTTACTACGTAACAGGTACGCTGCAGCAGTTGGTCCTTCTTTCATTTTAATGGGCGATAATGCCCGTTCCCATAGAGCTGTCATCATTGACGACTTTCTGGAGAGTGAGGGGATTCCGCGTATGGAGTGTCCGGCTTACTCGTCGGACCTTAATCCAATTGAAAATCTTTGGGATGCCCTCGGCCGTGCTGTATGTAGACTTTCCCACCTCCAGCCACTCTAGGAGATTTAGAAACTGCCCTACAGGAGGAATGGCGTTTACTGGACTCAGCGGTGGTTGATCACCTCGTAACAAGCATGTTCACATGCTGTACACTTTATATGAGGGTGAGGGGTGCTCAAATACCCTATTAATGTCAGTTTTTGTTGTTTGTTTTGCATTTAAACATCATTTTGTTAATGACTCAAATATGACGTCATCTTATAGTATGAAAACTCAATATTTTCTTTATCTCTGTATGTAATTCTCTGTTTTGTTTCATGAATAAACATAGAATTACTTACTTGCAGCTTTTCATGTCAATCAAAGCAGTACTTGTCCATTTTTTCACATTTTACCGCTTCGTGCTTAACTTTTGGAAGTGAGTATATGTATATATATATATATATATATATATATATATATATATATATATATATATATATATATATATATGTAGGAAGGAGTTAGTACTCCTTCCTTTAGAAGTGAATCATTAGACTTAATTATTTTGAACATTTAATTAAACTAGACGATGTTTACAAGACAGGACTAACACTTAGTATGAAATTAAAAAATAAACACAGAAGCATCAAAAGAGCTAAACATCGGGAGCTTGCAGAACAACACATCCGCTTAAAGTCCTTCGTGCCGCAGTAGTGAGGAATGGAAGTTGTAGTAATAGTTCAGTTGTGTTGCCAAACTCACTCTCACACGGCCGTTCTGACTTTCCAGACGTCCGCGGCTGGGTTGTCAACAATAATTCTGAAAAGATAAAAAAAAAGAGCAGAAAAAGGAAAAATATTTCAAAAAATCAAGCAGTGTTCAACACAGTGGTATTGGTGTTCAGTTTCTGCACCACTGTTTCATTTTGTCCGCTGCAGTTGATGTTATGGTTGGACCATCGTGATGTCCTAACTTTCGAACTTCGTAACGATCGTTGGGGTTGATGTTCGTGATCTCATATGGTCCGAAGAACTTTGGTCGGAGCTTTAATCCGGTTCCAAATTGAGATCGTTGTAAGGATAATTTGTCTAAGGCATCTTTCGTAGAGGTGGACTTCACGGGATAGATCCATACAAATTTGGAAAAGGCATCAACTACTGTAAAAAGATACTTATAACATTTTTTTGTCGATGGTAAAGGTCCTAAAAAGTCGCAATGGTAACATTCAAGGGGTGCATCACCTTTTGGAATGGGGTGAAGGTATCCTTCTTGTTTTCCAGATTTTCGCGAGGACAAAATGCAAGGAATACAGTTCGAAATAATTTCTTGAACTAATTTCTTAAGTTGAGGAATGAAAAATTCACGAGAAACAATTAATTCGGTTTTTTGTGAAGCAAAATGACCTTGTGAATGGGCGTTTAGCACTATTTCTTTCTGCATCATTTGTGGTACTACTAAAAGTTCGGCATCCTGATGAAGTTTATAAAGAATTCCGTTTTTAACAAAAAATTCATCAGAAGGTGTAGATTCAAGCATAGATTTAATTTGAGATATAAATTCATCCTGGTCTTGGGCATTTTTCACCTTTTGAGTGATATCATTTGAGGTAATTACAAGAATGGGGTTACGACTTAAAGCATCAACATGTTTCATCTGTCTACCGGGTCGATGACAAACTTCATAATCAAAGTCTTCTAACATCAATGCCCATCGAGCAATTTTAGCTGGTAGGTCTTTTTTTGTGCATCGTTTTTTGGAAAGCATCACAATCGGTGATAATTTTAAATTTTGTTCCCAACAAGTAGTTTCGAAATTTTTTTAGCGCTTCAATAACGGCAAGAACTTCCAGTTCATAACTATGATATTTTTCTTGTTGAACTGTAGTTTTACGGCTAAAATAATGAATAGGATGAAACTGTCCATCATCGGATTGTTGCAAGAGCACAGCGCCAAAACCTAAGGAGCTGGCATCAGTGTGGAGTTCTAATGGGTATCCCTGTTGAAAAACATGAAGAACTGGGTTTTGTGAAAGAATGCCTTTCAGTTGTTGGAAAGCTGCTATTTGTTCAAGGGGTTTGGGAGCTTCAATAACTTGAAATTTTGGTTCAACCTTTTCACTTTTGACGGATTCATTCTCAAGGGCATCATCATCGGCATCAAATATTTTTGGTTCAAGAGTTGCTTTGATAGTTCCAATATCAAAAGCATTATCATCATCGTTATCATGAAGCAAATCTAAATCACTGGCATCAGCATCATCTAAATATTTTCCATCATCATTATCATGAAACAAATCTAAATCATTGGCATCATCATCATCATCATCACGTTCAAAATCAATTGGATTATCCATTTTCTCTACCCTAGAAATCTTATCTTGAGTAGATGTTAGAGGTTTTTCAGACATGCATATTTGGCCCTGATCTTGAATTTGTTTTTCTACAATTTTCTGTTCCGCAAAAGGGAGTCGTCGAGAACGTTGAGTTACGGGGATTTCATCTTGTAATAAAATAGTCATCTTAATTTCAGTGTCTTGAACTTTATGTTGTTTGTAGGAAGTAACGATATTTTGAACTTCCTCACGAATTTCAGAATTCAAAATGTGTGAAAGATCAAATGGGAAAGCTTCGTCATCAGGAATATTAGCAATATTAACGAAGATGTTATTATCAAGAGTAAAACGAATACCGTCTTCATCAAATGTAAATTGGGTTTGCTGTAAAAAGTCGATTCCGATAATCACATCAAAAGGAATCAAGTCATCCTCTAGAACATGTATTTTAGCAGGTAAAGTAATGGTTTGAATTTCGATGGAATCCTGAAAGAATCCGATGCTGTGAACTTGGTTTTTGCCAATTCCTGAAAAGGGAATGTTGGTGGGCTGCAATGGTGGCGAACCAATTCTTCGATAGGTTTGCTCATTGATGAGGGTTGCCTGTGACCCAGTG
>OU015496.1:9205441-9207941 GCA_907164885.2 Dolomedes plantarius
AATATATATAAACTATATATCCATTTTCATAATTTATTTTCAAATTACTTTACGAACTTTCTCTTATTGAAACTATCTGTGTAATAGCAGTTAGTTCTTTTCCCGAGGTATTGAAGACGTTTGACGTATGTGATTTCTTAAACCTTTCTCCACTGACACTTAATCTTTCACACTAAGACACTTAAATCTTTCTCCACTGACAAATTGGGAATTGGTAAATTTTAATAGATTCGTAAGATCAAAAATAATTTAAAAATTTTCTATTAACTTTGCTAGAGGTGATTTTATGCAAAAATTTGTTCGAATACCTGACCATTTCTGAGGGACATTTACATAATACCTCCACAGCACTTTATATGCTTTTAATGACACCTAATTGTCAAACAAGTTCAAATAATTAAAAATCATATGAGTTTTCTGAAAGGTGTACCGTTTTGAAATTTTGGATAGATTATTTTGTTGCTGACGAGTTTTTATACAATCTATAACTGGTTTTTAAATTCTTTCCCATCGTTTATGCTTCCTAATCACTACACAGATTAATAAAGGAATTTTTTTACTTTTAAAGTTGAGGTTAATGTATTGTGTACAACCACAAAGAAAATCGATGAAAAGAAATAGCCACGTGTGCCCACGGAACAGTTTAAAACAATTCAAAAATTTTAACTTACCTAAATTAATGTTCTGACTAAGTTTCCTGCGATAAGAAATTAATACAGTCACTCTAATAACAAACCAAATTTATTTCCACCTTACTTGAGCGAGCAACCAAGAGTGATTCAACAAAATGCCCAAACAAACAAAAACTGATTTGCATGAGTGTTCGGGGTGCAAACCAGAATACTTACCTGCACTGTTTCTCTTTATGTTTCTTCTAGATCAGAGGTTCCCAACCGGTGGTGCGGCACCACAAATAAAAAAGTTGCCAGATATATGGGAATTTTGAAAGCAATGTTCATTGAACTAGATGGGCCGAATATATAACGATGACTATCAGATGTTGAATTAAAATTTCTTAAAAGTTTAACATAATTATTTTATTATTAGAATATGATACGTTAGAATGCGTGTACGTTAATCCTGTATCCCTTTTGCCTGAGGGATATTCTGTACCCCCCAAACCCCCCGGAAGATTCCCCCCCGTCAAGTCGGTGTGTGTGTGGGGGGGGGGGGGGTCCGCTTGGGGTTAATATCTGGCTTAGAGGTCTGCAGACTTCGACGGGTTGGGAACCACTGTTCTAGATTAGGGATGCAACGTCGATGTCGATGTTTTCAAAACATCAATTTATTGAATCCGATATGTTTAAACATCGATGTTTTGTGCTCGATGCTTTACGCTATCTTGATATATTTTTCAATGAAAAAGTACCATAATAGAAAAAATTAGCCACGTAACATAATTTTCACACTCAGTAAATGTAAATCTGAATTCTAAAATAGGACGAATACAAAAGGGGGGAACGATTCCCTAGCAACGAGACAAATGGCAATCAACAACCAATGAATAATAAGTATATGGTCCAATAGTTGTTATTTACAGTAAAGAAAAATAAGCTTTTTCATTTTTCCCCCATACGCTGGTTTTGCATCAGTTCTTCAAATTGGTGTAAATGCATGTAATTTTCTTTTCTATTATTTAATTTGAAAATAAAACATTTGTTAATAAATTGTTCTTATTAATTTTTTAATATTAAACTCTGGTGAACCAAACTCAAAGATTCTATTAAATGATCTTATATTCTATTGATATGAAACCAATTACTTAGCCTACTGATAAAATTTCTAAAATGGAACGATCCCAAATTTAAATTTATGTACAGGTAGCCCTCCTACAACACGGCATCTTACAACACGGTTTCGCTCTAACACGATAAGATAAATTGCGGGAACCCTCCTATAACACTGCAACCTGTAACACGGTTTCGCTCTAACACGATACTAAAAATTGCGAAAACCTCTGTACAACACTGTACTTCTATCAAGGCCCGATTTAGAAAATTCTGGACTATAGGCACAACTCAGGATGGGGGCCCCCTAACACTGACGTGGGCGTAAAATTTCCAAAATTGACACGCAAAAAAAATAATCATGATTCATTGTGAAAGTACTATTTTACTAAGAATTGTTCAACCAGAAAAACTTATTAATCTCTTATATGCACTATAACATACATATGATGAACTATACATATAACTATACATATGATGAACCAATCAATAAAATTTGAAAGGATATATAAAAAAATTGCTATTACAAAGGTAAAAAAAAATGGAATTGGGAATTTTTCTTTTAAAATAAAAATTTTTTTTTTTGGGGGGGCCCAACATCCGGGGGGCCCCTACGCCTGGGCCTACCGGGTCTAATGGAAAATCAGGGCCCGACTTCTATAGCACTAGCTAACATGATTTTTGTTTACCACATTTAAAAACTAAATTACCTTAAAATAATGACGGGGAGGAATAATGAATTATAATAGTGGCTTTACATGAAAATGTATAAA
>OU015496.1:9215441-9302941 GCA_907164885.2 Dolomedes plantarius
GTACCTGTAAATAGTGGACAAAAATATATTTTAAATAAAAAATTTGCGGGCAGCACTTAACCCCCCTATAGAGAGAGAGCCATTACAATCCCTCAAAATGTCAATCCTAAGGGGGGTGGAATTCTCGAACTGTCAACTGGACTCCTCCCACCACAAGAGTCGGAAAGAAAATGGAAAAGGGAAATACGATTTTTTTTCTTAGTACATAGCAGCCTTAACCCTTCAGCGGACGCGCCCGTGCACAGAGTGCAACATTTTCGTAATTTTGAATGGTTTGTTTTTACATGTAAGGTTTGAATGTTCTAAGCAGCTTCTATTGATAGCTACACCCCTTCTAATGCAGGTCTGATTTTCCAACCCTTGTATTCCTTTCCATTAATTGGTAGTCGTGATCTATACGTGGTAAACGAACGATTATACTGGATTGCAATACGACAAAAGCAGGAGTTGATGTACTCGATAAAATGTGCAGTTATTACGCGGTATCCCGCATATCACGAAGATGGACTCTCTCATTGTTTTTAAGGTTTTTGGACATAATAGGAATCCATTCGCGAGTTGTCCTTAGATCCGACAAACCGGACAGTTTTCAAATAAGGCGATTCTATCTGCATTCTTTGGCCTTCAATCTATATATATAAAACAGTTCCGTAACTGACTCATTCATTCACTGACTGACTAACTGACTGACATACAACGCACAGACCAAATCGCTGGACCTAAAGGGCTGAAATTTTGCATGGCGATTCTACTTATGGTGTAGGGGTGCACTAAGAAGGATTTTTCAAAAATTCTTCTTAGATTTTTTTTAATTAAATTTTTAAGCTGTTTTTTAAAATTTTTTTACGTTTGCATTTAAAATAATACATTGAGGGTTATAAAATTTATATCACGAGAAGGATCATAAAAATTCCTTCAAAATGAAATTTTTTTCGAATTTTTACCTCCATTTCCTGATTTTTGGTGAATTTTTAAAGATTCATTTTTAGAATTTAATTTATTTAATGCCGATCACGTGATTTCTTTTTCTGGTACTTTCAATAAATTTATCGTCACGTGCGTAACAACTAAATAGACAAAAAAAATATTTTTTTCTCTTTCTAATGCGGCTGACGATTGGATATTATCCAAAAAGAATGCATATCCCTTACGATTTTTTTATAAATATATATATATAGATAGATATATATTTTACATCAATTGGATACATTGATCATCGCATTTATTATAAATATATATATTTATTTTTTGGCATAAATTGCATACGTTGACCGTTGTATTTAATTTGAATGTACTCCGTAGCGAAGCGCGGGTTTTCAGCTAGTTATAAATATATCTCAATATTATGAATATTTTTTTATCTTGTCATAAAACGTAGAATTATAGTTTTCAGTTTGAACAAAAAAAGTTTATTACAAAAGGAATAATCAAGGTCGCAAGAGACGTTGCACTTTGTGCCACGCGCGCCTGCTGGTGTTCCAAAAATTAAGGGTTAAACACAGTACTCTATATAATCTCCATACCACAAACTGAGACATCCGTGAACCGTACAAGTTACGTGAATATTAACCTGTCACTGTTTACGACGAATTAATCGTTGCGAAGCCGTTTTTCTGTGCCATTCTGGAAAATTAAGTTGGAATATCAGTCAAGTTCTCATGTCCTGAAATACTAAGCTCAGCCGTAGGGAATTCTCTTCTTTTTATCTTTCTACACACAGATTAGTAAATGCATCCAAGTCAAATGTGAGTGCAGATCGGAAGCCTCCATCCCCTCGACTAAAGATGTTATGATTAGTAGATGCAGTGGGGTCTATGAAGTCAAAAAGCAATTAGCCAAAATCCATTTAGCTTAACACGGAAACTAAGCAGCAAATGGAGGCCTGAGAATCAATGGCTTTGAAAATGTTTGAAAAAGCATTCAATTATCGACATCTGTCGCCAGAAATCTAAAAACTCTGTCTTATAAATATCAAAACTTAAGATTTTTTTGAAAAACTGGTGCATTGCATTTAAAGATGCATTTTCCAATACAGAAAATAGATTTCAAAATAAACGTTTATCTGCGATTGCAGAAAATCGCTTGGAGGAAATTTGACTATGGGATTGAAGATCTGCGAGATAAGCTTTGGAGATACAGAATTCTAGACGCTATTGTATCTTGAGATCGCTGTTAGGAAAATTCCACCAGATCATGAAACAGCTTGTCCATGGGGGTGTGGAGTTTTGCGCCTCTAGGTTCGCCAATGGACACTAGACATGTCTTACCTATGATCGAGGACAATATAGAGCAGGCCCCTCTTCTTGCCTGCGAATGATTTTTATAGCAATTTTATGAGGATGCAGGGGCCCGGCTGGAGCTTCACCGAGTGGAGATTAGAAACAACAATCTTAAAGACACAAATTTTGTTGTTGTTGTTGCTAACGCCCCCTGGTTGGAGGTTCCATTCACCAGGTCCTAACAGGCTATTGGGCTCTCCTGTTTTGAATGAGCCCCATAATGGTCAGACTCCGACTTGGCTAAATGACCGGTCCCGTCATTTTGAACCGAGTCAAGTGACGAGACCGGAACACTTTATCCCGCACCCCCAGAGGTAAATTTGAGAACTTGGAGGGCATTGCAGCCACGACCTATTTTACGTTACCCGGCCACCGTTAGTGAACACGGCGGTGGATTTGCAGCGACGAGCATCGAGCCAGGGACGTTCAGATCAGTGGCCCACTGTTATTGCCAACTGGGCCACGTCCCCCATACAAATTTTAGCAATCCTATATCTGATTTTCTGATGTCCCGCTTTAATAACGTCAGGGTGAAACGAAATAACTGAAATAGATTGCACTCCTAATTTTCTTCAATTAGGTAGAACCCAATTCATCTACCAGCCAAAAGAGTCCTCCCATGAGGAAAAACTCTTAAAGGAGCGAAGAAATCCTTAGATTTTATCCCTATTTTTTAGCATACGTCAAATACCATCATTTCCCTCTAAAACACCCGTCCATTTTCTGAACAACATTTGGGGGCGAGAGTTGAATCCGTTGAATCCGTTTATTATTTAAAGTTTGTGTCAGATATTGTCTGATTATTGAATTGTATCCATCAATCATTTTTTTTTTTTGGCAACGGGCCAGATTTACCATTTTATAGCGAGTTGGGTGGTTTGTAGTAAGATGAAAGAAGAACCGGTTCATTTGTAACCATTGTTTATTTTTTAAATAAGAATGGTGCGTATGGACATTACAAAACCGATTACAAAACACCTTCGGACCAAAATTGGAGGTGGAGCATAACACAAACCAAGGGAACGTAAGATATGAACATGTCAAAATACCTTTGTGAACAGTATTAAAAGTTAACTATGACGCACAAACTGGTGAAAAATGGGATATTTGCGTTACAAAACCTCTTTGTAAACACTATTTGACCGTGTCGTATCGACGCATTTGGAACAAGAACTCTAGGGCAAAAAGTCCATTTTTAACATCGATTTTTACACAAACTATACAATGGGTCATTCTAAATTAACAATTCGTCAGAAGCGGAGAACGTAATCTTTAAAATGGTACCTCATTTATAGATTTTGGTTTAGTATGAAGGGAGAGAAAGGGGTCGTCACAAAAAATCACCTTCTAGAAAAAATATATATGATGATGATGATGGTGTGTTTAAATTTAAAGGTTAGTGTTCTAGAAATAAAAGTAAAAGTAAATAAATAAGCGAGCGCGTGGTTGCCATCTAGCAATAAAGCAAATCTTTACATGTCTAGAGCACATTTTCTCACAGAGTTTACATAAGAAATTGGGCGATCCGTCACGCACCAACTGTTTCTCCCAATCACATTTTTTTTTCCTTCGACACTCACATGTACATGATAAGACCATTATTTTGATTATCCTTTAATTATGAGATAAATTAGAAGCTTTCCCTCGATAGCGGGGTACAATTTTGTCATATGCAATTCAATTGTGTACATAGAATTGAATAAATAAAATTAAACTCTAAAAAGGCATACCAAAGGAAAATATCAGTCATGAAATATTCAGGGGGAAAGAAAATAGATTTTAGTCCAAACAAATTGTTTTTCTATGCAAAGAGAATAAAGTACACCTACGCGGATGTTGCCAAGAATGAAACTTATTAATTTATTCGCAGAATGATGATAAGTGCAGACGATTTTAGAATTTAAAAGTTCAATGCGATTGTTAAAGTCGGAAAAAAAAAGCGAACACACGCCATCTAGTGGAAGAAAAAATGTTTATAATGTTTATACTTCGATTTTTAAATAAACAATACGAGGTGTCATTCTAAACTGACAATTCGTCAGAAGAGGAGAACGTAATCTTTAAAATGGTACCTCTATCGATTTTGGTTGAGCACGAAGGGAGAAAAGGGATATAAATATTCCTAATTTTTGCTTAACAAGAATCCATTTTCAGATCCTGGTTTCTCAAGCATGCAACTAGATAGCGCTTCTATTTCTTATGAATTTGGGGTTGGTGAGGATCCCATATATCAAACTCCCCCCCCCCCCCTCCCCTGATAGTTCCTACTTAACGTATTAATTCTAACATCTCCGCAAAACTGTTGGTTGCGCTTTGTATTTCATTCGATTATCTACAATACCTTTTTTTGTTTTACAGCAACATTTAATCAGCAAATAGTTGCTTCGGATTTTGGCGAAAGAATTTAAACTGCTCGTAGCCCCCCCCCCCCCTTTCCTGCATATTTTCGTTAAAAAGACCCTTTAGGACATAACGAAATGATCTAAAATGAATTTTCCGTAATTTAATTCTAACTTAATGTTTGATTTAAGAAAAATCAAATTTTTAAGAAGAAATGGAGAACGTTAAAAAATATTCATCCCTCGGTCATAGGTGTGTCAATGCAAGAACAGACCCCCGAGAAAAATATCGTATGGATTACATAACAATTAAGATAGAAAAACTCTTACCTAAATAAAACTAATTTATTCCGTTGGAGACACTACAAGAGTAATCAGTGCCGGATTTCTGCCTAGGCCTACAAGGCCCCGGCCTAGGGGCCCAGCCAGCCTAGGGGCCCCGGTGGCTTTACATTAGCTCAAAAGCCTGGCTTGCCTTATCAAAAAGCTTTATCGAAAATAATATTATAATAAATATTTTTACTATATTTTGCCAAAACAGGGCGCTCATAATATAACTCAAAGCCCTGCGCGCAACAAAGCTAGAATTAGGCCTCTTCGTTTCCCCTCTCTCTCGCCTATGATGACGTCATTCGTTCTTTTGCACAGAAGAAAGTTCGTCGTATGATTCTGTAAATTTTATAGAATAACATAACTATAGTAACATAGACTGTATTATTCTGATGTTTATTAAAGTCATTAAAGTCGATTAAAAATTATATGTTCTGTACTAGTGCATTTAATTTGCTAAATTTCCAAAATAGCTTCGAGATGGTAGGGGGCCCAAATGTCAAGTGCCTAGGAGCCCTGGGTCTCTTAAGTCCGGGCCTGAGAGTAATGTTAAACGTGGTCTGATTTTAGAATGTGTGTACTGCCCGTAATAAGTAACAGCGATTTTCGTCCATCAAACCGAGTTTGCGCTTTGGATGAGAGTTTTGCCTTTAAAAAAAGTCACTGATTCATGGTCAAAAATATCGATACGTTTTTCGAGGAAATTCGCTAAAAAGTTATTTTAATGGAATAAAACCGTGGCGAACGAAATGCAACAACCCTGCATTCATATGCTGTGAATGATCCTCCGAGTGCCACTGAACGATTTCTCCTTTTTTACTGCTGCCATCTCGTGGTAAACATTTGACACTGAAGTGAGGACTGGTGATTTGACTTTATCAGCTCAGACGCATTTAAAATCTTCTCTAATATGAAAGACTGGTACTTAATGAAACAAACTGATTTAACAACTTTCTTTTGAAATGGATGAAAGTTGTTTTATCAGCAAACTTACTTTTGACACGGATGAAAGTTTGTTTTATCAGCAAACTTTCTTTTGACACGGATGAAAGTTTGGCTGATAAATCATCCTCGTTCAGGTTTCTTTTAAAACTCTAGTTCTCTGTATACATTTTTTGTTCTAATTAATAACTTACCTTTATCAGCTCAGACTCATTTAAAATCTTCTCTAATAGAAAAGACTGGTACTTAATGAAACAAACTGATTTAACAACTCTAGTTCTCTGCATACATTTTTTATTCTAATTAATAACTTACCTTTATCAGCTCTGATTTAACAACTCTAGTTCTCTCCATACAAACTCTAGTTCTTTGCATAAATTTTTTATTCTAATTAATAACTTACCTTTATCAGCTCTGATTTAACAACTCTAGTTCTCTGCATAACAAACTCTAGTTCTCTGCATACATTTTTTATTCTAATTAATAACTTACCTTTATCAGCTCTGATTTAACAACTCTAGTTCTCTGCATAACAAACTCTAGTTCTCTGCATAAATTTTTTATTCTAATTAATAACTTACCTTTATCAGCTCAGACTCATTTAAAATCTTCTCTAATAGAAAAGACTGGTACTTAATGAAACAAACTGATTTAACAACTTTCTTTTGACAAGGATGAAAGTTTATTTCACCAGCAAATTTTCTTTTGACACGGATGAAAGTTTGGCTGATAAATCATCCTCGTCCAGGTTTCTTTTAAAACCCTAGTTCTCTGCATACATTTTTTATTCTAATTAATAACTTAGCGTAACACATATAAATAAGGCACTAATACACGTACACATGTTATTAAAAAATGAGTAAGCTAAAGAAAAACGCGAGTGAGAAAAATTTATTCTATTAGGCTTCAAATGCTTAAAAATAACATCAATTTAATGACGTTGTTGTTAAACCAAAACATAAAGGAAATGTTAGTGTGTCTAAATATACTCAACACCGTTGAGAACACACCCAGTTCGAGAAATCCGCCATTCCTTTAGAATAAAATGAATCAAAATTTTACCTTGAGTTAAAAACGAAATAACTTCTTCTGTGCTTTCATGCATTCCATCTACTCAAAAGAAATAATACTCTTTTTACTTAAGAACTTCAGCAACACAGAAAAAAAATACATTTTCATCCGTAAATAACTTAGAGGAATTTTATTTACAGAAAACTTCACATATCATAAGCCAAAAATTCTAACGACTACTATAACAGCAAAATGGTAGAGATCTTCAAAAAAAAAAAAATGCTGCCATCTAAAAAGTAGATATTCTCAAAAATACGAGTAAAAAGAAAGAAAATGTGCTGCCCTCTGTTGAAGAAAATTTAATTCTCAACAGACATATCAAGACCAGCCCCTCTGTAAGCAAAGCACTTGAAGATGTGAACCAGGATCCAAGAGGTGCAATCGAGTCTAAGGGCCTGTTCACATAGGAGTCCGTTGCGTTGCGTTAAGGAAAAGATGACGTTGAGACGAAAATAAACCAATCATATGTCTCCAAACGATTAGCAATGAAATTTTTAACGCCTATGATTGGTTTATTTTCGTCTCAACGTCATCTTTTCCTTAACGCAACGCAACGGACTCCTATGTGAACAGGCCCTTACAGCTTGCCTACAGGACGGGTTCAGCATGTTGCAAGGTGCCAATATCTCTTTAAGACGATGGATTTCCGCTCTAGGGCAGGTTCAGTACGCCACAGAAGAAAAAGTTTAAAGAGAAAATTTGAAATTCGTAAAACTAAATGAAGAGATTATGCAGGGTAATTAGATAATTAAAAACTCATTTTCTGCAATTCATATTGTGGTTTCATACTTTAATGGCTTTCGAAATCCAGGCTTTTGTAGATTTCCGAGATATTTAGGCATAAAATTTCAGTTTAGTAGTATAAAATCAAACTTCAAACGTTTGGAACACGAAATAATGCATTCTATCAATTTCACAACTTTTGAACAATAAAGTTTGATAAAAATATATATCGTCAAATTTCAGAGGTATGCTAAGTTTCTTTTCTAGGATGGTTATTTTTAAAAAAACTTAGTTATTAGTTTTTTTTTAATGTTATACACATAATATGGCAATGATGTATACAAGCATACACAAATACAAATATATTATTGCAAAATTAGTAAATTAGAGTAAACAATAAAAAAATGAAATACTCCATTAGGCTGCGAATTATTGAATTCCTAATTCAATGACGTATCAAGACTGCGTATGCAAAGCAGTTAATGGTATAAAAGTTTTAAATAATTACAAGATAAAAAGAACTTTTAATATACCATGTTTTTAAATTTTCTGTCGAATCCTATAAACTTGACAAATCTATGTATTAATAAATACATTTTTAAAATTTTTTGATGAATTATCCCATCGACTTGAAAGAAAATGAAGTTAATTGGAAGTTAACTTGCGTTCAACTTTTCGCTCCCGTCCCGGTCGATAGATGGCTGCACCAGTCTACAAAACAAAATTAACTGAAAAATGAATTCAATTCTGCTTAAATATGGCTAAAAGTATTAAAATAATGCATTGTCATCGTGTACTGAGCTATTCCAAAAGTTTCAAAAGTCTAGCTAGTCGGGAAGTTAGTTAAAAATCAATTACAAGATTTGTACTGGACAAACACACACACAAACAAGAAAGCGAGTTAATGAAAGCATGCTACAGTCCGACCACAGTACGAAGAACCACGGTTGGCATAGTGCCAAGACGATTCTATTCACGCTTTAGGTAAGGCTGCTTAGGAAGGAGGGGGAAAAGTCTTGTATTCTCTCAACATTCTTTAGAATCAGTTACTAACTGCGCTTGCTTGCTTTTTCCTCGTCTGTTATTTTGATTATTATATTAAAATTAATGCATCCTTTACCCAATACGACTGCTCGGAATAAGCCGTTCCGTAGTGATTGTAAACGTATAATTCACAATGTAATTAAATTGTGTGATAAAGAAGCACTAGAAGGAAATGTTATTGTTCCACTTTCGCAATCCCCAAAGAGAGCTAGTAAAATAACCGGGATATCAATGTCCAGTGTAAAAAGAATACGTAGAGAAGCAAAGGGTGAAGAAACTCCAAAATTTTAATCTCCCAGGAAACGTCAGAAAAAAAGAACCACCGAAAACGTAGCTTTAGATGATTTTGATTGTGATGTAATCCGAAAATATCCACTCTTATAAAACTCCTATTTTTTAAATAGATTTGCTTCTTTCTTTTTATTATTTTGAAATTATTATTCACATATTCGATCAAAAATAAAGTTTTAAAAAATAACTTTAAAATTGCGGACAAAAAGTAGTCTGAAATGCATTCCGTATTTCATAAACAAATACATCCGAAAATATGACGTTTTCCCCTATTTTCTAAGTAGACTAGCTTTTCTCGCGCATGCGCAACAGCTTCCAGGGACCTTGCTTCCGTGGTCGGACTATAACAATTGTTACCTTGGCTCAGAAAACCATATGGACGTGTTTTGCTAACAGAGGATTAGCAGGACTTTCTAAAAGGTCTATTTTCCCAAAACTTTTAAAATTCAAATATTAGCAATTTCTTTCGCTGATTTTAATAAAATTCCGTCGTAAGAAAATTATTCTCAAAGAGAAAAGAAAGTGGCGAGAGTTTTCAAACATTCAATTTTCCGAGATAGTGAAGTATTCTATCCATCGAAAAGCACATCTGTTCAGAAGAAAGTACATAAATAAATCAAGGGAGTGGTGTCGCGTCATGTTCGTCCAGGTGGTGCACTTCGTAATCTCTACCTGCCTAATTTAAGCCTAATTCATTTTTAAGTCAATTCCCAAAGTGGCTGAAATTTTGCGCTTGGAAATGCTTCCGAAAACTGGAACCGTTTTCAGTAATATAATAAAATAAAATGGATCCCCTGGGAGATGTACACAACCTTTTGTTTAATGTCATAATTCAATTTCCATGGTAAATCAAGTACAGAAGGTTGTTCGCACTTTATGGAAACGATTTTGCAATTTATTTTTGGCGTTTGCATTTTGAGATAAAAATTTGGCAACTTTAGAATAATCGTCGACTACCGTTTTGTTTTGATTGGAATGTAAAATGAAAGATTTATTTTGAGAATGGTTCCTAAAATCGGTAGATGGCTCGAAGGTTACGTCATTGCGCTTTCCGAGGAGAAATATTCGTATCAACAAATTATAAAGCGGTGTAAAAATTGCGATGATGGCATTTAAAAAAAAGGTATTTGTAGTATCAGGTGCCTTTAGCTATTCCCGAGCGACGGGTGCATCGCCAAACGTCTTCGAGGGGAAAAGGTCATTTGAGAATTGGGAGAACAAGAGGTAGCTGCCCCAGCGTGTAGGATGGCGGCTTTGTAACGATCCCTCTGGACCATTCTCAGTCAGCTGGTAAATACTCATAGGGCCTGTTCACATAGGAGTCCGTTGCGTTGCGTTAAGGAAAAGATGACGTTGAGACGAAAATAAACCAATCATAGGCCTCCAAACGATTAGCGATGAAATTTTTAACGCCTATGATTGGTTTATTTTCGTCTCAACGTCATCTTACCCTTAACGCAACGCAACGGACTCCTATGTGAACAGGCCCTTAACCGAGTAGACTTAGACTATCATAACAAAGCTCCATAGAGTATCTGCCATAAGCGGATTATATTTTATTCTTTGTTCCTTCTATGTGTTTATATGCGAGTGTGTCAAGGAAATAAATGTCTTTCGTCCGAATGGTGCCTCTTCATTGAGTGAAAGACCTGATGCGACCACTTGAACCACGATTGCTATTACAACTGGCGTAGTCGAGAAAGATCATATCCGAGTCCAGAAGCAAGAGAAGAACGAGCTTCAGCCAAGGTAGGCAACTTTCGTTTTGCGTGTCTGGACATATTTCTGGGTTCTGTAAAACCCAAATTTATTTACTGTCCGACCACAGTACGAAGAACCACGGTTGGCATAGTGCCAAGACGATTCTATTCACGCTGTAGGTAAGGCTGCTGAGGAAGGAGGGGGAAAAGTCTCGTATTCTCTCGACATTCTTTAGAATCGGTTACTAACTGCGCTTGCTTGCTTTTTCCTCGTCTGTTTTGATTATTATATTAAAATTACTGGACCCTTTACCCAACACAACTGCTCGCAGTAAGCCGCTCTGTAGTGATTGTAAACGTATAATGCACAATGTAATTAAATTGTGTGATAAAGAAGCACTAGAAGGAAATGTTATTGTTCCGCTTTGGCAATCCCTAAAGAGAGCTAGTGAAATGACCGGGATATCGATGTCCAGTGTAAAAAGAATACGCAGAGAAGGAAAGGGTGAAGAAACTCCAAAATTTGAATCTCCGAGGAAACGTCAGAGAAAAAGAACCACCGAAAACGTAGCTTTAGATAATTTTAATTGTGATGTAATCCGAAAATATCCACTCTTATAAAACTCCTATTTTTTTAAATAGATTTGCTTCTTTCTTTTTATTATTTTGAAATTATTATTCACATATTCGATCAAAAATAAGTTTTAAAAAATAACTTTAAAATTGCGGACAAAAAGCAGTCTGAAATACATTCCGTACTTCATAAACAAACACATCCGAAAATATGACGTTTTCCCCTATTTTCTAAGTAGACTAGCTTTTCTCGCGCATGCGTAACAACTTCCAGGGACCTTGCTTCCGTGGTCGGACAGTATGTGGGATCATAAATTAAGTAACGTTATCAGTGGGAGGTAGCGTTTAGGTAATTTATTATATTTTTAAGGGGACAAGGGACCTTCGAACTCGAATTTTTTACTCTAAAATTAGAAAGGGAACAATTAATATTATCTTTTGCTAAAATTAAGACCTTATAATTCAAAATAAGGAATTTTTGGCAGAAAAATGGCTTTTTTTTTTTCAAAAAATCTTTCAAAAATGTTGTCTCTTTTTCAAAATGCTCCTTGCGCATCCCATATAACTTAAAAACCTTCATTTTTTTAATATAGGTTTACCATATATATATAAACATAATTGTGCACTGAATTTTTTTTTTTTGAGTAAATCAAAAGCGAAAAATGTACCTGCTATTTTTTTATGATTTTGCGTGTCTCTACTTTATTTTATGATCTTTAAATTTGAAAAAATATGGTTTCGAAGGATAATACACAGTTTTGTGACAAACACTGTAATATACAATCGTGAGAAATTCCGAAGAAATCAGAAGAAAATTATGGTGCATGGAGGTTTTTGAAAAATTCTAGTCATTTTGAAGAATTATTTGATTAGTAGGTCTTATTCTTCCACAAAATACTTATTTGTGAATTCTTAGTGCATTCATTGTAGTACAAAAAAAAATATTAAGTATTCTCATTTTGTTATATATAGTAAAATATAAAAAAAAAATTAAAAAAACGGGATACAAAGTCCCTTAAAGAACGCAGATTATTTATTTCTGTTTGTTTCTTCTATCGAAATGTTTCGCGGTGCGAAGAAAGAGGACCTTCTTTATGTAGCCAAAGAAATGAGCGTAGAGATTATCGATAATCTTACAGCTTTGGCTCTGAAGGATTTAACAATAAATAGCGCCTATGAGAAGGATCTGGGATGCATGGAAGACTTCCCGATCACAGTCATTGAAGACATAAAGGCTAATTCTAAGAATGTGCAAGAATTAGCGAAGGCTTGGAGTGAAGGTTCGCAGGGAAATACGGAAGCAGGTAATTGTACCTCGATTGAAAGTTTCATACAATGTTCTCATTCTTACGATTCCGATCCCGAGGAGATCAGAGGGGGTGGAATCTATTTCATTGGAGAGGGCATTTAGGACCAAAAATGTGCCGGTGGAATTTAAGGGGGAAATTCTTTTAAATCTCTCGGGTGAAAAAGCGGTAAAACATTTTAATCTACATTAAGAACGAGGAATTAAATAATTATGAGATGACTAGCTGAAAACCCGCACTTCGCTACGGAGTACATTCAAAGTAAAAACATCGGTGAATGTATGCAATTAATGCCAATATATATATATAATAAATACGACGATCAATGTATATAATTGATGTAAAATATATATATATTTATAAAAAAATCGTAAGGGATATTTTTATAGACAAAATAATGTAGAAGAAGATATTCAAATTAAATCTAATATAAAGAATACTAAAGAATATAGTACAGTTAATATAGTACAGTTTCTAGAACATTTCTTTTACTGTATTTTAATATTTTTTTGGATAATGTCCAATCGTCTGCCGCATTAGCAAGAAAAAAAAATATTATTTTTTGTCTATTTAGTTTTTATGCACGTCACGATAAATTTATTTAAAGTACCAGAAAAAGAAGTCACGTGATCAGCATTTAATAAATTAAATTCTAAAAATGAATCTTTAAAAATTCACCAAAAATCAGAAATTGGAGGTAAAGATTCGAAAAAGATTTTATTTTAAAGGAATTTTTATGATCTTCCTTGTGATATAAATTTTATAACCCTCAAATTATTATTTTAAATGCAAACTTAACAAAAGTCACTAAAACAGATTAAAAATTTAATTTTTAAAAAATTCTAAGAAGAATTTTTCAAAATTCTTTCTTAGTGCACCCCTACCAGAAAAAGAAGTCACGTGATCAGCATTTAATAAATTAAATTCTAAAAATGAATCTTTAAAAATTCACCAAAAATCAGGAAATGAAGGTAAAGATTCGAAAAAGATTTCATTTTAAAGGAATATTTATGATCTTTCTCGTGATATAAATTTTATAACCCTCAAATTATTATTTTAAATGCAAACTTAAAAAAAGTAAAAAAAAACAGCTTAAAAATTTAATTTAAAAATATCTAAGAAGAATTTTTAAAAAATCTCTCTTAGTGCACCCCTACACTATAAGAAGAATCGCCATGCAAAATTTCAGCCCTTTAGGTCCAGCGGTTTGGTCTGTGCGTTGTATGTCAGTCAGTCAGTGAATGAATGAATGAATGAATGAATGAGTCAGTTACGGAACTGTTTTATATATATAGATTAAGGCTGCAGTTTTAAGGAAATTTGAGCCCACTCCCTTAGCCTGCATACAAAACTTCCGAAAAGCTACGCGTGCCCCATGAAAATCATATACAGTTCGCGCCGAGATTAGCAACTGCGTGGGAGCAATATTGCAATTTGAGACAAGTAAAGCATTTCGAGGAATTAAAAGAGTTAATAATCAGTGACAATTTATATTCCACGCTAGATGAAGCTGCAACTCACAAGGAGAGTCTGGGTTTCGACCAATTATATTATGTAAAGAGATGGGTATGTTTTTTTACAGCAAAGGGTAGATCGTTTTCAGGTGTGCATACCCTCTTTCCAAAAGATTCCCAGCATGACAATCAAGATAAATATGTACCACCTCATGCCAGGCGCGAGCCCTGTAACTTGAAACAAAACGAAAGATCTAAATTAAAAAAAAAACTCGAATGTTACGTTTGTGGCGGGAATCATTGGACCCGAAATTGCGGTAATAGATATCCGGAAACCAAAGTCAAAAGTAAAGATGCTGTAGTCGTGAAAATAATTGCTGATTATTTTAGCCATTCAGCCTTTGACCTCCAACCGTTGAAGCAAGTTACCGTTTATGTCAACGGCCAAAAAACTAGACTGTATTTTAGATTCCGGTACCCAGATTTTTGTCGTTAATTCCGATTCCGTTCACAACATAAATGGTGAGGAATTTGGGAAAGTCATTTTAAGCTCTGCTTTTGGAGAAAGAGTGCAAGCTAAGATGGTTAATACATAAACTACTTTAAAAAATGGGTTGTACCTCACCCAGCCCGTAGAATGCGTAGTAGCATTCACGAAAAAAAACTAAGCGTGCAAGCCTTGTGTTAATTTTGTTGGGAAATGAGAGAAAAATACACTCAAAAATAGTTCATTTTATTGAAGACACAAATAATTAACAGTCAGACGAAAATATTTTTATTTTGCATCTTGGATTAAAAAATATTTAGCTTACAAAATCTTTAATATATTTAGAATAAGATTGGAGATACATTTTTTTAAAAATTAAAGTTCATTTTTATCTCTTTGATATGCGTGTTTCCTACAACGCATAACCGAAAGGTTGGGTCGTTTATATATTTGTATCTTATCTCTTTGATAAATGGGCCCCAGGTTGCCCCATTTGGTCGTCAGATATGTACTGTCCGTCCGGCGTCCAGGCTCCCACAACAATGAACTGCTCCGAACTTGGGAAATTAACCCTCGACTGCGTATACAGGAATTGCTACGCAGCGCTGGACATCAGTTTGTCAATGTCGGGTGGACTAACGTCCGGGACAATGTAATCAGATGCATTATCTCTTTGATAACGAGAATCGCCACGAATATAAAAAAATTGCAAGGCTTTTATAGAAACTGATCCATCTCAGTTTCAAGATCTCATCATGAATGGAAGATAAAAATGCCCCATTTCCAAACTCTACTACCAAAATAAAAGAATTACTGATACTCACACGATTACTTCTTTCAATGTCACAATAAATATAATAGTCTTAAACTGCGATAAAGTAATAAAAATGTTTTATTCTTTTATCATTCTTGCTACATTATTATAATACATCAATGTCTCACAAAAATGATTTTTTGATCGTCCGATAGAGTTCCGGTACTCCAGTTCTTGACATGCTTGTTCCAGCATCACGCCTCGTTTGCGTCCAGTTATCCCTGAAATGAGGTGGCACGTTACAGGATAGCAATAACTTTAATTCAGCACATATTAAGTAAGTATACACTCAAGTGCCCGAATAAACGATCTCTTTCGGAACACGTGACTGCGACAGACATTTGTGGATATGCCGATGGAGGTTGAGGTGAATTTTGACCCTTTCGAACAGAAGAATTCCGGTAAAACATTGGGGCCGTCGGCAATCCTATCGAGCCCAACATTCAATGCTGGGACATCTAGCATGAAACGCAAGGACTGCGCGATATCGGATTTCATGGCCGGTGCCCGACGACGCATTAGATAGGCATCTTCATAGCGCATATAGATTGGTGCAGAGTTCTCTGCCTGCAGATCCCCGACTCCTGTCATCACATTAGTCACGGTAACATTAGACACGGTATTTAGAACCACCCCCATTCCCGCTCTTTGATCTGGTATTTCTTTCCTCCGACCCCGCTCGACACCATTTGACCCGCTGACCCCCCGCCCTTTCTTTGATGGACCGCCAGAGGAGGCGATCCACGCATAGTACAGAGTACAGAGTGAACATAAATCACTGGATTCCCCAAGGCACAGGCAGAGAACTCTGCACCAATCTATATGCGCTATTAGATAGGCACCATCAGTGTATGCGCCAAGAACAGTATCGAAAGATTGGAGTTGTTTAGTTTACAGATAAAATAAATTGTCAAATTTTATGACTATCGGTAAAATGATCGTGGCTTCTCCTTCCGGTCGCTTTTCACTCATTAAGGGGACAGTGGACCTTCGAACCTAACTTTTTTTGTTTTGAAAGGATTTGCTTGAAATTTGAATATGTGATTACTGCCATAGATATGTAAAAGTGGTTAAAATTTAAAGATGAAATATTAATAATTTACGAATCATTAATTATATCAAAAATTGGCATGATTAAAAATGTTCCAGGTGCATTTCTTTTGCATATAATATCATCATTTTTATTTACAGGATACCTTACAGAACTAACAATGAAACTTATTGCTTATTTTAAACATTCATTAAAATTATAAAGAGAAAAAAATAATAATAGGGAAAACACCCTTTTTATGACGCAAAATACCTCAAAATCATCTTTTCGAGTACAAAATTTAGAAATTCTGAGCTACGAAGCATAATTTTTTCAATAAGATTTATTTGATATACAATTAAGTATATAAAACTTAAATTTCCAAGCAATACGATCATTAGAAATGCGCCCGGAGCAGTTTGAATATTCGTATGACATGGACATTTTTATTTTGAGAAAAACACATTTAAAGTTATTGCTATTAGTAACCACATAATATATAAATTAAATACAAATGCCTATAACTAGGAAAGTAATCACATAAATAAAATATTATTTTTGCGACACATTCCTACTCGTCCGTAGTTTCACAATTCAATAAAATAAAAAAAATCGAATTTTGGGACAAATTTCACAATTTTGAAAGTCCACTGTCCCCTTAAATGTCCAGGAAAATAGTGCGAATTCAAATGAAAGAGAATGTGAATATCATTCAAACTCTTAATGTGAAATTATGATTTGAAACCTCTCGTATCTAATCCAATGGCATCCTTATGTTTGAAAGCACATTCTAATTTAATACGCAAAGTTTTATTTCCAAAATGCACAACCGAGAAATGAACTTTTCTGTGGGCTGTTAAACACATATGAATCCATTTTATGACATAAATACAGGCATTATGCTGTGAGCGAATGCAGACTTATATTTTTGTGGCATTTTCATTGAATCTACCCGGAGCCCAAAACATTTTTATCGGGAGTATGGCTCATTTTAGACCAGAGATAGCCACCTGTTGAAGGCATCTTCGATATTCGTCAGCTCGTTTAAGTAGGCTTCATAAACACACAAACATGAACATACTTCAAAAATACTCGAAACACTTTTATCTGTTTACAGAGTATTCGAATTTCATGTAATGGATGATAATGAAATTGAAAGTCATTATTGATAATAAGGTCATCGAGTTCTCGGCCATCCGCTTTAATTTAAAAAGGTCAGATCAATTTGTATGTTAACCATGAGACTAGAGAAATGCGCACCTTCCGAATGAGAATTTATATTACAGTTTGAATTCTTACTGGAAATTTATTTAATATTTTCATGCAAACTGAAGTGGGACATTTTATCAAAATGACTCCATAAATATTAAAACTATTAATTCTACAACAGAAATCAAATAATAAAATACAAAAACTAAAAGAAACCAAAATATAACGAGGCAATCTCTTCACCTCAAGGCGGAATTTTCTGAACGGATGTAGGTCGAGCTTTTAATTCTATTTTCGTAATGCAATGGATCGTTCGATTTCAGAGTAACTTATACTGCGGCCTTATTCGATTCGCTCACATCAGTGTTAACTTCTTTTAATGACATTCAAGAAAGTTTTTCATTCAAGACAGAAACATAAACGTTTTTAAATTGGGATGGTTCAAGTGTTTACTTCCTTTGCATCAAAAATAAGGTGCATTTTGAAGGACCTCAAAGTTGGAGTGATGGGATCCTATACAGGAATTTGTTGGGTGATCCCTGCATTGAAGTCATTAGAGCAAACCAGTGGTAATATATGTTGAATTGTGGATGACAGTGGTCCATAATGACCCAAAGAGGAAATGTGCAAAATGAACTGCATTTTCACAAACACTTCCCATACGCTGAAAAAGCTTGCATTTGGACTCGAAAATAAGGACTTTTTTAAAAGAGCCCTTAGAAACAAAAACTGAAAATTAAGAGCCCTGCTTCGGTAGATGAAATGAATAAAATAGCAGAGTCCAAAATTTCTTTCTCTATGACATAGTAAACTTAAAAAAAAATAAATAAAAAAAAATGATACTTTTATCTGTCGACAATTGTTGAGAACATTTTCTCCAAAGACTAATATTGTACTAAGCGAATCCAGCAGCCTTTAGAGCAGTGGTTCTCGACCCCATAAGAGGGAGGGGAGATGTGTGGAGAATGCACATATAAGTATATATAATCTACACACACACACATGTGTATATATATATATATATATATATACACATGTATGTACGTGTATATGCATATATACGTACACTAATGTTGCTTACGTATTTTGGCCTGGAAGGTGTAGAAATAAAAAGGTTGAGAATCACTCGTTTCGAGGTTTTTTTTTTTTTCCCCGGAAAGCATTCTAATGATAACTGGTCTAGACTGCTACTATCGAACTCTCAAGTCTATAAGATTACGTCTACCTGAATTATATGAAAAGCAACAGCAATTCAGTTGTTAGGTTCTTTTTTATCGAGAGAATAATGACGATGTTAAGTAATACTTAAATAAATTAAATCTGTAAAGTCAAAAGAAAGTAAATTCTTAAACGATTACTTTGGTAAATAGACTTGGCTGAAGTTTTCTCGGCGAAAGTGACTAAGATCCGTTTGCGTAGAGTGTGTTTTCTTCGTTAAAAGGTCGACCTGTAGGAAATCGAATATTGAAGTCACAAGCACATGAACATCCTAATAGGAATTATTTTTAAATCTTAATACATTATTAATGAATGGCAAAACATGTTAAGAAATTTATGCCATTCTACAAGTTAGATTAGGATGAACATAAAAACCTTTTTAAGAATTTCATAATAATAATAAATGCACATAACTACATTTAACTTCATAATCATTCGAATAAACCATAAAATTAATTTACAGTAGAATGTCATTTTTACTGGCAGTTCAGCAGAGACTCAAACAATTTTCGATCCTACTCTGTACCATGACTCCGTACGAACTAGAATATGAAATCGAGTTTCCTCGAGAAATCGAATATTCATTTGTAGATAAATGACGGTTGATTTTTTCATCTTCATATTAATACTGGCGTTAAATCATTGTATGAAAGACTTGAGCCAGGGGGAGGGGGATCAGGGAGCTGCAGCCCCCTCACCTTTAGGTCATGTTTTTTAATTTAAAGAAAGAACTCAAGATTACAAGAAGCAAAGAAAATAACGTAACAAATAATCGAAAGTCGCTCCCGATTTAATAGTGTCGATGTTCCGACCACATCAACCAATAAATATGATATTGGTAAATTTATCGAAAAGGCATGTAAGCTGGATAATTTTACTAAGAAAATGATACTGCTACGTCATTGGAATCCACTTGAAGGATATAACTTTCCATCGTCTATCCAAAAAGGAAGATCTGGAATTGCCGACCTAATCTAGAACTATTTACAAAGTTTCCTTGGCTCGTCTTTTCAAAGTCACAGCAAGGGCTTCATTTTTATCAAGTTTGACTGCTAGAGTGGTAAATTTGCAAAGATAAGTGGTAAAATCTGTGACCGATTTTCGACAACTGCTTAGCAAAGACGGTTGTATAATACAACATGAATACTATCGTTACCATAAGAAAGCTGTCGAAACTGGTAAAGAATTTCTGGTAAGAGTGCAGTCTCCTCAACTTAGTGTAAGAAATATGCAAGATAAAGGCCACCTGAAGAAAATGGAAGAAAACAGAAAAATGCTGTCTTCCATGGTAAAGTGTATTATTTTTGGGGAAACAAAACATTCCACTAAGAGGCCACCGCGATGATGACAGCAAAATAAAGGAAATTTCAGAGAACTAGTGCGTATTCGTATCGAATCAGGAGATGAGAATCTCGGCAAACACCTCCAGTCAGCCTGCGCTAATGCAATGCACTTCTAGTAAAACGATTCAAAATGAATTAATCAACTGTTGCGGAACTGAAGTCCGAAATGTCGTACTGGAAAGAATCAAAGCTGTAAAATACTTTAGCATATTATTTGATGAAACAACAAATGCTGCTCATGATTCACAATTGACATTTTCCACGCGCTATTGCTGCGAAGAAAATGTTTGTGAAGATTTCCTGAACTTCGCGGATTCCAGTAAACCCGTTGAAGCTTTTGGACAAGAAAAATACTTAATTTATTTAAGTGAACTAACTATCCTTGACTGGTGAAGAGATAGAAAGTACTGTACTTGGATAGATTAAAATAATAATTTGCCCTATTTCAATAAATCAAGAATATGTGTCCCGTCTCAAAATTCCAAACTAGAAATTATAATTAAAATCTTAGTTTACCTGACGGGTCTTTTCGATTACGCCGGCGTTGTTTGTAGTCAGTGTGGATTCAGGCAAAATCATGGTCTTTGTACATCACAAAACATTTATTCTTAAGATTTACATGAAGAAACTAGCACATTCAGAGGCGAATTACACCACTGTCTAAATATTACAACCATCAGCTATAAAAGCTTTCTTTAGAATAGCACTTTTAAGCGACTACTTCCAACCTAAAAGAGAGAATAGAGTACAAAAAAACACATGACCATGGATCTAGTTCTTTCCTACATGCCAAACCTCCAAGGCCAAGGCAATAATCAAAACACGGACTCGCCACCTGCTGGTAAGAACGGGTCATCCTCCCACCTTTGGTTTTGGTCACCAAGGCTCAAAATCAAACAAAAGGAAAAGAAAACATTAATAAACATGTTACAATAAACAAATAAATGGGAAGCAAAGAAAATAGTCAATGAGTTCATAAATTCAGTCTATTTGGAGTCTTAATGATTCTGCCCTTTCTAGTAACTCGTGGTTGCTGACTGGATCTCACAACAGAGTCCGTCTTCTTGACAGCACTGGGGTCTGTACTCGGGGACAGCTTCGAATTATCAGTGCATCTCTTCGAAGTTTCTCGAGGAGGTATCTTAGCTATAAGTGTAGTACATTTTGTTCGAATGTTGCCACTTTCCTCAGTAGAAATTTCCAAAGGATACAGTCTTTGTACTGGACGTATTAAAAACCGTTTTCCGTCTTAATTTTAGCCACCCTAACTAATCCATCCTTACCAGGATATACTTCTACTATCTTAGCCAATGGCCAATTTATTCTTCTTTGGTTATCGTGACCTACCAGAACAATATCTCCTACAGCAATTTTCTTGTTGTTCTTAGCCATCCCTTTAGAAATTTTTTAATCGCCCAGGTACTCGACTCTGAATCTGCTACGTAAATTTTTTTTCAACTTTAACAAATATCGAAATCTTCTTTTTAGATTCACGTTTTCAAGGTTATCTAGGTCGGGAAGTCCAGTTTCTGTAATTCCTTGTATAAACATATTAGGAGTCAAGGGAACCAAATCATCAGTATCTTCGCAGATAGTAGTTAGTGGTCTAGAGTTCATCAAGCCTTCAATATCGCATATAACCGTATAAAGTTCTTCAAAGTCCAAGGCTGCTCGTCCAATATTCTTCTCAAAATTTGCTTTGTACAGCCTATTAACCGCTCCCACCAGCCACCCCACCATGGTGCAGCTGGAGGGTTGAATTCCATGTTATGTTCTTTACAAGAGCTTCGTTACGGATTTTTGCATGTGCAGGGTCGGCGAATAACTTCGAAGCTCCACAAAAATTTGTACCTCGATCACTGTATATAATTAAAGGTCTGCCTCTTCTCGCAACAAACCTTCTCAGTGTTTGCAAAAATGCTTCTGATGACAATGACGTTAATAATTCGAAGTGAACCGCTCTGTAAACTGCACAAGTGTACAGCACGATCCAACATTTTCCCCCGTGTCTCAAATGTAAAGGACCAGCTAGATCAACACCGGTAACCTCGAACGGGGCTGCATCTCTAATTCGATCTTCTGGCAAAGCAGGGGATTCTGGTTGAACAGAGTTCACAGTAAACCTTCTGCATCTAACACAACGCAATGTCACTTGTCGGATGGATCTTCTACATCTCAGTATCCAATACCTCTCCCGTAGGTTATTCATTAATATTTGGACACCTGCGTGATTCAACTCTTTATGTTTCCACTCTATTAGTCTCTGCACTATGTAGTGATTTCCAGGTAGAATAATAGGCAACGAAAATCTGTGCTATCTTTGCTTCTGAGGATAAGAGACTTTACTCTTAAAAGTCCTTCTTTATCTACCATAGGATGTAATCTCTGCAAACGGCCTTCAATTCCGTTAGGAAACTCTTCTCTCTGAACCATCTTCATCAAGATTATTTCAGCATGCTTCAATTCTTTGTTGTTAAGTTCCCTGAAGTACGATGGGAATTTCGTATGTTCGAGATGAATCTGCATATCCATGCTGTAATTCTCAATAACTTCATGTAAGAAGAGTATCTTTCATAAAACTTTCCCGTGTTTTCTGTGTTCAAGGCGGAAATAATTGATTTCTTCTTTTCCGAGTTAACGATATGCATTTCAGGGGACGCTTTGTGCTTTGGCCATTTACTGATGGGTGTTTTCAAAAACTCAGGACCCTCCCACCAGACAGATTCGAGTAGGACATCAGCATTACAACCACGTGACGGGAGGTCGGCAGGATTCATACTTCCTGGAACAAATTTCCACTCATCTGTGTTGCTCAAACGATCTGATTTCAATAACACGGTTCATAACAAACACCGCCCAAGCTTCTTGGTTTTTTATCCAGAACAAAGCATTCATGGAATCTGGCCAGTAAAAAATCTGAGCTCTCTCGTAAGGAAAATCTTTCTTAATAGAGTTCATCAGTCTAACTCCCAAACAACATGCTAGGAGTTCAAGCCTGGAATTGAGACAGATTTCAAAGGTGCTACACGAGCACGAGCTTGCACCAATTGACATTTAGCGCCAAAATTATTTTCTTGTCTAAGATATATACAGGTTGCATAAGCGTGTTGTGACGCATCACAAAACACCGTGAAATGACCAAATTAGTATCCAGATCAGAATTCTCAATATTCTTCTAGGGATTCTGATATCTTGCAAGAATTTCAATTCATTTTCCATTTTTTGGAATTTTTTCTCGAGATCACTGGGTAGTCTGGCATCCCACGGCAATTTTCTTCGCCAACATTCTTGTAATAAAATTTTTGGAATCAAAATCACGGGACAAAGAAAACCTATCGGATCGAATATCTGACTAGCTAAAGAAAGAATAATTCTCTTGCTCAAATTTACATCTTCGTAATCACTAAATTTCGGATCGCAGTATAGAGTATCCTCCGAAACATTCCAATTTAATCCTAGAACAGAGACAGTTTCTTCTAGAGTTTCTGATGTTTCTGGTTGCAGACCATTAACCATCAACCCCTGAGATCAAAACATGCTGATGACATGATCTCTTTTGATTCTTTAATAAAATTAATCACTTCTTCTTCTGAGTCGCAACTCGTAACGCAGTTATCCACGTACATAGACATCTTCAGTTTGGTAGCTGTCTCTTGCAAGTAAAACAGGACACATTACTTAAATGGTAGTTCAGGGTAGCTCCTAAAGGAATGGACTGGAGTTCACCCCAAAAACTACTCGGCGATGTCTGAAAATTTTCATTTTGTTAGGATCACCATTCTCCCACCACAGAAATCTGAGAAAGTCGCAATCCGCTTCATTATTCCAATTTGCAAAAAGCTTTCCGGATGTCTGCAATCACTCCGTACTTGTTCAAACGAACTTATTCAAAACACTCGGAATTAACTTGATGTAGTTTGGGCCTTTAGTTAGACAATCATTAAGTGAGAAGCTACCCTTTTCTTTCGCGGAAGCATCGAAAACAGGTCCGATTCCTCGTCGTCGAATGCCTCCTTGATGACTGCTCTATGTGGCAGGTAATGACAATTTGTCTTCTCTAACTCATCGGGTTTCACTTCTTCGATTATTTTTTCACCAAGCCATTCATTAAAGGACTTCTTCATAATCTTCAATTAAGCCCTTATTTTTTAGAGCATTTCACAGTTGATTTCAGTCTTCGCTCAGCAACAACCTTATTATCTGAGGAGAACTTGGTGTCCCTCTATCCATGGCAATGAGACCACGTATCGGCCATCACCATCTCTGCTTAGGGTCTTTTACAAATGTTTTCCAGATGGCCTCTTCAAGTTCTAATTGGGATTGTTTTTCGGCAGGATCTCTGATACCAAGCTATCTAATTCCCACAGGTCTGCAATTCGTACATCTGTAGCTAACATCGAAGTAACTACAAGGTTTTCAGTCTGCTCCGAATGTCCCTTTGTACGACCCAAGACCGTCCAACCTAACTTTGTTTCCACAGCTGTAAGACCAGATTTAAGTCTTTTCAATTTCCCTGTCATTAGCTTACCGGCCACATCTGCACCCATGAGAAGTTCTATGGGGCCAAGGCAATCTTCTAAACGTATCCCCATATCGGACAAATCATCTTCACACAGTTTGTGTGCTAGGTGGCATAGTTTGACAAATTGTAGTCTGGTTAAGAACATCAAAATTACAGCGGTAGTTGTCACCGATATCAGAGAGTAAGCTTTATAGACATTGTGTTCACAAGTATTCGTGCTTGAACCGCCAAATAAGGAATGTTTCAATTTTTCCTTCCTCATCGACTTGTAGCCGACCTTTTCCGCAGTGCTTTCTAACAGGTAGGATCTGTGGGATGCGGAATCGATTATTGCAGCGTATTTCAAACTCCTGTTATCACCCTTCAAAACGACAACGAGTGTGGCAGAACAAAACTCTTGGAGTCGAAGAAACATTAGCCAATGTTTCGTCCTTGCACGGAAGTAGCTTTGTCACTCCTAACACCTTGTGTATTGGGAGTGAATTTTTGATTATTTCTGCAGAGGAGACTATGGTGGGATTTTCCACAAATCGTGCAGTTATATTTACTTCTACACGAACTAGAAACAGGGTTCAATTTTAAGCATTTAAAGCAGCCTCCCCGGTTCATAAGGCTTTGCTTTCTTTGTTCATAAGTAAATTTACTCCCTTTCTGCATCCGCACTGGGATGGGGCTTATCGCAGAATACACACTCATGTTCTCTACTCTGTTTACCTTGGGATGAGTTAAAAGTTCCATACCAGTTTGGGATAGCTTTATTTTGATTTGGGAAAATATTTGAACTTATTTGAAAGATTTCTTCTGTTTTGTTTTCAAACCCAAAGCCACTTGTAGCAAGATTAATTCTCTCTTCCCCTTGAATTTCATTACGTAGACATTGCATCAATGTTTCTAATTTATTAAAAGTTTTATCGTTAGATCCAAGAGAACAGAATTAAGTGTCTTTCCCCAATGCGAAAGCTCATTGGTAGACTGGATTCAACTAAGGGGTACAACATAGACGCATACTTGTCACTGGTGACGCCAAGCATTTTTAGAGATCTTAATTGTGTCTCTAATCTGTCGTAAAGTTTCGAAATCGGTAGTTTATGTTCCTGAACCTAAAGTATTACCAAGCACAAGGCTTAACAATTCCCTGACATAACTTCAACTAATACGTCTTCTCGGCCAAACGCGTGTGTAAACATTTCAACAGCCTGTTGATAATTTTCAGCTGTTACAGGAAAAGATTCCACCACTTCCCTAGCTCTTGAACCTTTTGAGTCGATTGGAGAAGATATTGAAATTTGTCTACTTCCGAATATTTGCATCTTTATGAATTTTTTCAAATAACCCCCAAACGAAAGCCAATCCTTTAGATTACCATCAAACTTTTGTATTCAATTTTTGGTAGTTTAAAATTTCTTTTGGAATTTGCTTCGCTTTCAATGTGTGTTCCATTCAAATCGCTGAAGAATTCAATCGGTCGTTCAAGTTTCGTTTTTTAAGTCAATAAATGTACCACTATAATTATCAGCACTTTCGATTTCATCATTCAACATTTTCTGAGTACAATTCTTGTCGCTCCGCAAAGTGTTAAGAATTTCCTCATCAAAGGATTCATTTTAGAATATTTTTCTTGCAGCTGTGCCAAAAATCCGGCGCAAGAATCAAGATCAATGGCTTCTGATTTCAAAAAGTCCTTCACCTTTTCTGCAAATTTTGTAAGGTACCTCGATAAGAGCCACGCAATTTAATTAGCTGATTCCATAGCATAAGCCTAATTTCGCCTTTCAACAGATATTCATAAATCGAAGTTTATTAAATGAAAACACAACGTTGCAAATTCAAACAAGATAATATTATTCTTCACTAACTTCAGATTATTAAAAAAAACCGTTACTTATAGAAAACACATTCTATTCAATACTATAAAAACATTTCTTCAATATAGAATATATCTATTCAAAATTCAATACTGTTTAAATAAACATCTTCAAAACTATAGAATATATTCCATTCATTTATCCCAATCAGTAAAGGATATCAATATTTTACTTCAAAACAACTTTCAAGACCGGCGTCCCTGTTCGGGCGCCCAAAAAATGTCCCGTCTCAAAATTCCAAACTAGAAATTATAATTAAACTCTTAGTTTACCTGACGGGTCTTTTCGATTACGCCGGCGTTGGTTTTGTAGTCCAGTGTGGATTCAGGCAAAATCATGGTCTTTGTACATCACAAAACATTTATTCTTAAGGATTTACATGAAGAAACTAGCACATTCAGAGGCGAATTACACCACTGTCTAAATATTACAACCATCAGCTATAAAAGCTTTCTTTAGAATAGCACTTTTAAGCGACTACTTCCAACCTAAAAGAGAGAATAGAGTACAAAAAAACACATGACCATGGATCTAGTTCTTTCCTACATGCCAAACCTCCAAGGCCAAGGCAATAATCAAAACACGGACCCGCCACCTGCTGGTAAGAACGGGTCAATATGAAAAAATTAAAAACTACCTATCCACCATTCCAAACCCAAACTATCCTCTCACATAAGCCTCCGGAATGACCATTTTTCACCTTTTAAACCTTGTCAGTATGGCATGTACACCAACATGTGTCGATTGCCTATCTAGCCATTCATTAAACTCTTAAATTCATAGAAAGAGAATTTTAAAAGGTAAAGAAATTTTATAAACAAAAGTGTCGAACAATCACTCAATTTTGATAACAATAAAGGAACACTCAGCACAAAGTCGTGCGCAAAACACATATCTTACATATTTCAGGCTTCTTTTCTCATACTCCATTGATTCCAGTTATAACTGTAATCTATATTTTCTTCCGAACAATGAAGGACCGTTTGAACCTTCTGTTGGAAACAAATACGGGTAGGACTTCTTCATGCTTCGATGTATTCTGGTAAGAAATGAATTATAAAATCTATTTCATATTTATCAATTCCCATCACCACAGAATGAAGGTCAAAAATACAGTATTTGTAAATATATCTTACATATATGTATTTATTTAAAGACTATTTATCTGGAGTCTATACTGATTCCATTTTTAATATTATTTGGATGATAAATAAACAAAAATTTTCCAATGGGTAACAAACTAGTGGACAAAAGGGAATTCCCATTGCTACCATACAACACTTATTATTATTTTTTTTAGTATTCTAGAATGCCAAAAAACCGCACACTCGTTTAAATTACCCCAGATGATAGAAGTCATGTTTGAAAGGAACTATTATCACATAGTTACATATCAACTCTTGCTCTTGATTAATGATTTAAAACAGTGGTTCCTAACCTTCTGTTGATCAGGGACCAATTGCCAAAAAAAAGAAAATAATTACAAGATAAAAAGAAATTTTTATATACCATGCTTTTAAATTTTTCTATTCAATCATCTAAACTGGACAATTCTATGTATTAATAAATACTTTTTTTAAATGTTTTTGATGAATTATCCCATCCACTTGAAAGACAATGAAGTTGAATTGGAAGTTAATCTTGCGTTTAACTTTTCGTTCCCATTCCAGGCAACAGATGGCTGCACCAGTCTACAAAACAAAATGAACTGAAAATAATAAAAAACATGGCAAAAAATCTGCTAAAGATGGTTAAAAGTATTAAAAAATGCATTGTCATCGTGTTCTGAGCTACTCTAAAAGTTCCAAATGTCTAGCTAGTCGGGAAGTTAGTTAAAAATGGATTGCAAGATTTGTACTGGACAAACAAACACACGCACAAACAAGAAAGCAGTTAATAAAACATGGTAAAAAATCGGAGACCCTTTCCGGACCAATACTTTTAGAGGCAAAAATGGGTTTTATTTTCCAAATAAACAAACTTTATGTTGTTAAACCAAAACATAAAAGAAAGTCAGGTGTGTATAAATTTACTCAACATCATTGAGAACACACCCGGAAATTAGCCATTCCTTTAGAATGAAATTAATCAAAATTTTAAACTTTGATATCCATACAGACACGCTAGAACTTTGATCTTGCCTTTGTAAACCTATACATTACCTTTAGTCAAAGACGAAATAATAACCTATGTGCTTTCATGCATTCCATCTTCTCAAAAGAAATAATACTTTGTACTTAAGAACTTCAGCAATGTCAAAGAAAATACATTTTCATCCGTATATAACTTAGAAGAATTTTATTTACAGAAAACTTCACATATCACACGCCAAAATTCTAACAACTACAATAACAACAAAATGGTAGATATCTTCAAAAAAAAAAGGTGCTGCCATCTAAAAAGTATAGATTCTCAAAAAATAAAAATAAAGAAAATGTGCTGCCCTCTGTTGAAGAAAATTAGAGTCTCAACACTATTTGTGATCAACAACTCTCATAAAATGTTACAAATAACTTAATGACAATAACAAATTGAACATAAAAGAAACTTAATAGTAGACATAAAAGCATACGAAAAAAAAATGAATGAGATTTTTTAGCTTGCGTTTGGTTTTCAAGCTGTGATGCTGTGAGTTCCATGTACAGAAAATATATTAAGCTGAACAAGAATTTTCTCGTACTCAAAACGTCAGAAAGAAATGGAAGAGACATGGAATTTTTTTAATTGGAACAAAAAATTGGAACACCAAAATTATTTTTGCTCCCAGTTTTAAGTAATTGTTTAAATTCATGGTCATTTTTAAATGATGAAACCAATTTGTTTTATCACTCCTGACCTCGCAGACTACATCTTGGGTTCTCTCATACCACCGGTTAGGAACCACTGATTTGAAATCTTCATCTGAACTAGCATACAAAAAAAAAAGAAGGAAAAAAAATTGTGCAAATATATAATTTAGAAAAACCTAATAGAATGAAGTTAAAAATTGTCAGGTCCAGAGTTCACTCTTGACAGTGTATCAATTCGTCTCATATTGCACAGTTCATTTTTTATAAAAAGAAAGAAAATTTCAATACATTATAATGAGAGCTTACAGAAATAAAGTATTTAAGTAGGAATCTATATAAATTTCAAAAGAAGAGTAAAAACTGAACAAAAGTCAGAATATTTATTAAAATACAGTATATGTTCTTATATAAACAGAAAATAAAAATGAATACCAATTAAGTTTCTTCTGTTAAAGGCATTAAATGTGTTCACATTTCTACATTTTTAATGAAATAATTTTTCAGTTTAGTGATGAAAAATGAGAGCTATAGTGATAAAGTTATTAGACGGCAACACATTGAACTTTTAAAAAGAGGGAAACAATGATGACAGCTGAAAAATTATGAAACAATATTCACAAAGAAACTTCAGAACTAATAAGTAATGAATATAAATAGGATAACCATACAGATATTAAAATTTAATTTTAATGACACTTTCACCAAATATCTTTAAGGGTGAAGAAGCTCCTATTCAGCCAAACATTCTAAACAAACTAGAGTCAAACACATAAAAAGAACCTGTTTATGTATTTGATTCTAGTACGTTGAGAAATGTATAGGTAGATTAGAATGTTTTTATTAATATTTATTGTTTCTTAAATTTCTTTCAATAAATTAAAATTAAAAAAATACTTCTAATCTGAGAGTTTTCATCGAGGTAATGGGAGGTCAATTTTGAAATGGACCTGCCTATTTGCATTCCATAAATTTGACTCATTCTAATTAAGTTTATATAAACTTGTATTTAAATATTACTAATGGTACTGTATAAATTTATAATATGTTGTGTACTTAATAGCAATGTATTGAAGTAGAAAGTATTTTTAAAGTATTTAAAGTGATGCTGTCAAGTATGTTTGTGAAAGATTTCACAAAAAAGAATAAACATAATATGATTAAAATGAATTCACAGCTCTTTCAGATTGCAGTCAGTGACAGAGTTGGTTTATACAGATAGAAAGATCAATAAGCAAGGATATTAGAAAAATTCATGTTTGAATGCAGCTCAAAACTCAAAATAGACTGCTACACTATTGCTGAAGTATGAAAAAATTGGGGACTATTTTCAAAGCAGAGAGTCCAAAAATATTAAGAAATACTTATCCAACTTTCTAGGCTCTTTCACGTGAAACAAATATATATATTTCCTACTGCCAGTTGGCAATAAAAAGGAAATAAATGGACCTGCCTAACAGTTTCACCTTTAAATATCCTTAATGCAGAAGTTAGACCATAAGATGCCACATGCCTTACACAGTGTCACTGAGAAATACAAATTAGATCTGACTTCCCAAAGTAAAAGAAGTGGAGGAAGATTTGACAACTAACACACTATCAGGAAGACTAAAAGACTTCTGAAAGGAATGAAATCATATTATGCTTACCATCCCCCCCCCCCCCCCCCCCCGAAATAATCTAATCTTCATTATGGATTTTTGGAGCTCAATGGGATACTTTTTCTACACAAGGGCTTAACAAACAAAGACCTACAGTTTAAAGCTGACCCTCAAAGAATGATGTCCTTACATGATGACTTGGAAACAAAGTGGGTTGCGGTCCACAAACATTTGTGCACATAGGCAAAGCATCGGGGGGGGGGGGGGAATAAATTAAAACGTTAATAGAAGAGTTCAGTTAAAATCGGAAAATTGTAGAAAACTGTTAAGAAAGTTGGTTTTTTCCCATTGTTTTCAAACTGTGAAACTGAAGAGTCCGATTATGTCTTTAGTCTTAACATAATTTTTAACAATGATATGATCCATAACAAAATTTGATGCTGTATTTTTTCTCATTTTATTTATAGTATATTTATTTTTCTCCTTGTATAACATTTGAATACTACTCAACAGTCATTCTATTGTTAGTCAATTTCAAAAATACATAATATTTCATATTTTAAGGACTGTTCAGCAGTCAAGGCACTGAGGAGAGCCTTCACTGAATTCAATTCGTGCCCCCCCCCCCCAAAAAAAAAAAAAAAGTTAGGCAATGCTACACCTATGTTTGTACACCTTTGAATTTGATTATATTATTAAAATAAATAGCAATTTTTAAGATAATATACTTACAATAGAGGGCAATCCAAAATATTCTTCTTTACATACTGATATTATAAGTTCCGGCATCATCTGCATATACCTTTTGGGCTTTGGCTTACAAACATTTGGTTGCTTCTGGAAATAGCTCAGTGCTTTGTTACTGAAAATCCATAGCAGGAATTTTTATACATTATGATGCCGATTTCTTTCAACGGCGGGAATAGTACACCCATGCTACAGGTATAAGCACAAAATCCCTAGAATTAAATAAGATAAGGAAATAAAAAAAAACACCTTATTAAGTGACAGAGGGTAGGTCAGTTGAACCATGTAAGAACTTTTAATATTTCTGAAATATTACTTTTAATTACTTACGACAGGTGAAGTACTACATTCTAAAAATGATTATTTAATGTTTATAGACATTTTCAACACCCTAGATAAAAAATCTGATCCCTCCAAAATATCACTCATATAACTTTTAGGCAAAAACTATGGCCTTAGAATTCTCTGGTAACACAATTCTGATATCTCTCATCAGGGAATGAATGAAAGTAAATCTTCTAGAGATTAGCGGGAACTTGAACGTGTGAAATGGCTTCATTTTAAAAAAAAGGTTATTTTGTTTAAACTACAATTTTTAAAATGAAACAAGAATATCACTAATTAAATATTATAATAATAAATAAATATAAACGAATAATGAACAAACAAATAAACAAATAATAATAAATGATTAGATACAATTAAAAATTACAGTAAATAAATGAATATTAAAAAGACGATTTAAAAAATTCAGACTATACTTTCATTATTATGTGTCCCAAAACTTTTTCTCCTTAATGTCAGTCACTTTTGCATCCTCTTGTTACCACATAAGAGCAGTCCATGAATGATACACAATTCCCAATTCATATACATGCAAAAAAAATTTAAATAAAAACTCTCACAAAATGTACTGAAGTTTTCTCTTATTGATGATATCTGTACAAAAATAAGTACATTCATATTAACAACAATTCACTTGCTAACATTTTACTTGGGAAAATTTGATGAAAAACTTCTCATAAAATGACACATAATCCCACTTAGGAACTAATTTAAAATGCCCAACATTATAACACAGAAATTTAAAAAACTTTGCCACTCGAGTCATTCTTTTCTACATAGTCTGACACATATTATATATGATATTATATATCTCACACAAATTCTCCATTAAAACTTCTAAAAAATTGGAAGGAGAAATCTCAAAATATTGAATTTTAGTTATGTATATAACATATTCTAAAATAGGTACTTTTCCGTTACAAGCACTACACTTGGCACAATTTTAATGTTGGCGACGCACAGATACAACACATCGTATTGGCGAATGAAATAACTCAAAAAATCTGGATGTACTCAAACGTTGCCTGCTCATCTTTAGGCAAATTTATTTTAAAATCCATTATGTAAAAATACGGTCCGATTTCCTGACGGATTCTAAATTCCTTACAAACTAAAGTAGGCATATTTAATTACCGCATTCCATGAAGTCTGTTTATCTCCATGACCACGATAATAATCGTCCTCATATCGTCTCATGATCCTTGAATCTTACGATTTGTATATTGAGTATTGTAATTTGACAATGATTAGTGTGATTATATCAAGTTACTTTCTCGTTGAGGCGATTTTTAAAAATGCGCCAAATTGGGACAAAATAATTTTAGTGCTTATAACGGAAAAGTACCCTAAAATATGACTCCCCTTAAGATAAGATAATTTTTTACTTGAAAAAATAGATCTCCTTATAAAAATGACTTACTTCAATATCTAGCGTTATGTGTGAAAAATTTTGAACACTATCAGGGTCTACTAAGACAGGTTTTTCTTCTGAAGTTTCAATGACCAGCTCATCCACTTTTAACCTGTTGCTCTCATCCATTTCAAGTATCTTTGTGACATTCTGAAAAAATTTTTGAAAGCTAAACTAAGGTACCTCCACAAAATAAGGTAAATATTACGTTTAAAAAAGATTCAGATCTGAAAGCTTCTTACAGATTATACAATATCACATAAGATAAAGTACAACAAGAAACTATACATACTTAATTTACCTCATGCATTTTCTTTAACTCTAAAACAAATTGGCATAAAAATCAAGAAGATAGCCTTCTGATTGCAAGTTCTTCCATGTCTGTCCAATTTCTTTATAAAATGGCTAAAAAATATAATTTCATATTTGAATCCATCCAAAGATTAATATAAAATATAATTATAAAACAGTTTATAGGGTGAAAAGTACTTTTAAGAAAACATATTGAAGATAAATTTAAAACTGCTGTACATTGCAAAAGAATTTAATAAATTTTTGTATCGTTCTTCACCTAAAATTAGGCTCCGACATAAAACAAACAAGCCTAGCTAGAAACGTTGTGAAATCTAAAATCACAAAATGCAATTATACGGTTTACTATTTAAATGAATCCCATATTCAGTATATTCTATTTAAACCTGAAGAAAAAGAAACTTTCCGCCTGTAAACAGTAAAGTAATTTTTCATGTGTAAAAAATTTTCCTATAGTAATTCATCTTGTCATTTCATCTACAATGATGCAGTCTTTTTAAGTGCCAGTCTCTTTCAGCATAAAACTTGCCGAACCTATAAAGATTGCTCACTGTCCAAGCTGTTTAACCCTTCAGCATGTGCCTGTGTACGAAGTGAAACATTTTCGTAATTTTGAATGGTTTGTTTTTACATGTAAGGTTTGAATGCTTTAAGCATGTTTCTATTTATAACTACACCTGTTTCTAATGCAGGTCTGATTTTCTGACCCTTGTATTCTTTTCCATTCATTGTTAGTCCTGATTAACCGTGGTAAACCAGCAATTGTACTGGATTACAATACGACAAAAGCAGAGTGATGGAGTCGATGAAATTGTGCAGCTATTACACGGTATCTCGCATATCACGAAGATGGACAATCTCATTGTTTTTAAAGTTTTTGGACATAATAGGAATCCATTTGCAAGTTGTTCCTTAGATCCAATAAACAGACAGTTTTGAAATAAGGCAAGTTCTATCTGCATTCTTTGACCTTGATTATAAATATATCTCAATATTATAAACATTTTATACCTTGTCATAAAATGCATAATTATTATTTTCAATTTTTAAAAAAAGTTATTAGAAAAGGAATAATTGAGATTGAAAGAGGCATTGCACTTGTGCCACATGCACCTATGGTGTTCCAAAAATTGGCACGCCCGCCTGAGGGTTAATGCACATGATTAGTGTAGTGTCATGGCCCATACATTCTTCAGATCATATCATTGGTATTAGTGAGATGAGTTGAGAAGGCAACACTTTCAACTCATTGGCAGCAGGTATAGAAAACTACTCTAGAGACATAGGAAGAATGATACAAACTGTGCAAGAGTCTAGTCCCAGTTGTCCCATCCATTATAGCAGCTAGAAAGATCCAATCCTGTACTATGAGGAGCATTTCATAAAGTGGTCATCGATTATGTGCAATATTTTAAACCGAATTAAACTGAATTAAAAACAATGTTTAAACAGAAATAAAACTTACATAAGCCGTTGTCTGCTTTAACAGAATGGACCAAATCTTCAAAATGGAATTTAATTCTCTTATACATATTGTAAATTTGTAATCAAGTCGATAAGTTCTCAGTTGCTATATCCTCAATATTTTCCTTCAAAGAGAAAATGAAATATAAAAAAAATTTATTTTTAAACATATCATTATTTCAATTTACAGTTATATGTCTGTAACATTCAATGATGGATTCATGAGCACATATTATACCCAATGTAAAATACTCTAAAAAACAAAAATTTAATATACTATAAGCTCTAAAACAAGTTTTTAAATACTTTAGACACCAGGACTAAAAGGTTAAAAGGACACAGGTTCATAAAACTAGAAGGAAACAGTCTGGAATGAAACGAGTGATACTGATGATTTTCAGTATTACTATGTGGAATCAAAGTCCCCAACAAAAATTGATATACTATAAGCTCTAAAAAAATGTTTTTTAAATACTTTATACACCAGGGAACTAAAATGTTAAAGGACATAGGGTTCATAAAACTAGAGGGAACATTCTGGAATGAACAGTGATACTGATATTTTCAGTATTACTTTTGAATCAAAGTCTCCCATTTCGAAATACGATAAATGGTGGATCACATAACTAGTATTAAGGTTTCCAGAATAAAATATAGTATGTGCAGTAGGACGGTTCAGTTGTGAAAACAAACTAAGTATATACAACCCAAACAGTAATGTCACAATATCCCTTAATAAATATTTTATAATATCATACAAATAATTTATTTTAAAGGCGTATAGTTAGTAGTCATTATCTGTGAGATTAAATGGAGGAATTATTTAAAATAATTCAGTGATGAGTAGGAAGCTTTCTAAATACATGTTCTTTATATCAAATTGAGAAAAGAATTATTTTAAAAAGTCAAAAACAACAGAATATAAAAAAAGGACAAATAATTATTTTCGGCTTTCTATTATTTTATTAAAAAGCCAACATATGATTTAGTGTTAGTATAAATGAAAACATCAAGTATAAAGAATTTTACTCACTTTCAAAGTTTTATAAATGAGTAATAATTGTAGTAGTGATTAAAAAGTTGTTTCTTGTGGAGTAAGTCTTCACTATCTCCATGATTGGCAATGCCTCTCCCTAAGATAGACTACAAAATAGCAAATAAATCTTGCATTAATATTGACATAGCCAAATTGTTATCTAACACTAAAGATTAATAGACAAAAGTTATATAAGAATTAGGATGAATAAATCTCATTAGAAATATATGCACATATTAGAGGTGTGCAGGAATGATAATATAAACAGTATAGTGTCATTTTCTTCACAGTTCTTCCTTTTATCATAAAATGGCCATTTTTTACCTGACAGTATTTAATATTATATTATATTATATCATCTGTTATTATTTAATTTTATAATAATTTTAAAAAAGCTAAAACAATTACAAAAAAATAAATACCTTTCACAAATTTTTTTTGTTAAATTATGTGTTGTACATTTGACACTCAATTCCTGAAACAGTTTGCCTTTTGCAGCTGATTGGTTATTTATAGATTTGGAAATGTCTACATTAGCATAAACAAGATTATGAATTCATGAATTCATGCTACACCTTAAAACTGACATTCTTAATAAGAAAGAAACTACAATGAATAAATCTACTACATTGTTATCTACAGGGTGTGGCAGAATGGACTTCACATTTCTGAAGTGGTGGAGGTAGAGTGGGAACAAGTTCATGCTAGTTTGTCAGTAGGCCCCATGAGTGGGTCTGGTGAACATCGTGGTTTGTTATTGAGGCATTCTTTAAAACAATGATTCTGTAAGTAGAACACAGAGGCGCATTTAGGACATGCTTTGGGCTCTTAGTCAAGCATGCCATTCTTGATCAAAAAACAATCCTGCGACAGGGTTTCAAATGTGGAAGCAGTGGGTCTGCACAGGGCGTGATTTAGAAATTCTTGACTAGGCACAACTCGGGGTGGGGCCCTCCTAGCACTGATGTGGGCTTAAATTTCCAAAATTGACCAAAAAAAAAAAAATCATGAACATGAATCACTATGAAAGTACCATTTCACCAAGAATTGGCTATTTGAAGTGTAGAAGCCTAGAACATTATCAAATAACAAAAAGCAAAACAACATATTAACTTCATCATTAAACACCAATACAATGCAACCAGAAAAATTTATTAATCCCTTATATACACTATAACATACATATGATGAACTATACATATAACTATACATATGACGAACCAATCAATCAAATTTGAAAGGATATTAAAAAAAATTGCTATAAAAAAGGTAAAATTAAAAAAAAAATATTTAATTGGGAATTTTTTCTTTTTTTTTCTTTTAAAATAAATTTTTGTGTTGTCCCCGAATGTTGTCCTCCTCAACATTCGGGGGCCCCTAGGCCTGGCCTACCGGGTTTAATGAAAATAAGGGCCTGGGTCTGCATGACCAAGGAAACCAAGTGGAACATTAGAACAGCTGAAAATGTCCAAGCGTCGTTAGAGCCTAAAAGCACTTAAGGATGCTATTTGTGAGGAAGTTGCCACCATTCCCCCAGAGATGACCAACAAAGTGATGGAAAACTCTAGAGAATGGTTTCAGTAGTGCATCGCAAATAATGGACGCCATCTCAGTTCTATTTTCAAAACCTAGTGAAAAAACTATATTGAGGATAAGTACTCTATATTGAGAATAAGTACTCTCCGAAAAAAGAGAGCTTTTTTCTGTCAACTGTTTCATTCGTTTTTATTACCTTTGAAATGTGGAAATCCCTCTGCCACACCCTGTAGCATGTGTAATGCTAATAATACTAACTGACAAAAAAGGTTGAAAGAGAGAAAAGAGTTTTTAAATTATCCCATAGAATGGCCCACATAAAATAAAGTCAATCACATAATCAGTTATTTAATTTTACAGATTCGAGATTCGATTTTTTACTCTTACGTATATATATATATATAATTAATTAATATAATAGATCCATACATATTCAATTTTTCATAATTAACTGTATTTGGTAATCTTACACTAAAATATCCTTTATGTTGTTTTAGCACAAGTAAAATTTTTTGTAGTTAAAACTGTTATGTTGCTGAGCCCGTTCACTCTAAAAATGAGATAGCTATTGCAAAAGTTATGCAACATTATTTTAATGGCCTAACCCTTAAACTGGTTTTTTCTCCTATGTCTAAATAACTAACATCTCTCAATGAGGATTAATTAATTTCAAGTTATATCTTCTTGGTTTTTCAGGAGTTTTTTGTCTGTGCCTAGCAATCTAGTTCATTTGTCTTTTAGGTCCAACTAATAAGGATGCATCATTTGGTCTGTTATAAGTATTTTGATGCTAGTGTGCAATGCTAATAGATTTATGCATTAGTTTTAGTGACTTCCCTTCTTGTTAAGTATTTTATATTCATCTTCAGTCCTCTTGTTATACCTAATGTTGCCAACTTGGAAATGTAACTTTAAAATAGTTTTTTTGACTATTTTTTTTTAATAGTTCAAAGTGAATATATAAATGCTAAAATAGTTTTGAAGCACAGTAAACTGTATTTCATTAAGACATTGTAACTCGGATATGATTGACATCAAATGAAACTCTCCACCTTTAGTCATAGATATATCGTCAGTTGTGTAAAAAGGGCAAAATGTATGTAAATCTCTATGGGTATTCAAACTTTTTACAGAACACCGACGAATATACTTACAAAAATATATTTATTTATGAAAGAAGAGCACAACTGATAAAGCTTACACAGTCTTGCTGAAGTCCTTGAGACTGAAAATAAAGATAAATAGTTGCAAAACACCCAAAGTAAGATATTTAAAGTCCTATATCAGAGTGAGAGAAAAAAAAAATGACAAAGAAGGAACTGGAATCTTAAAATTTTCAAATCAGTTGATGTTGATTTTTTCTTTAGTTTTTCTTTTTCGTTAAGTACACCCTGACACCCATTTCAAGAGTATTGATTATATAAACAAATGCATAAATAAACAAAAACACCCAAACTTACCTCGGCAAATCCTCTAACGTTTCTTTGATGACCTTAATTTCTTCATGTATGTCTTCAGAAACTCTTGGCAAAGTTTCTTTCATTAGCTTTCCAACTAGTAAAAATAACTTATTTAATGCTTTGAATAAAATTAAATTTTTAAAAAAATGCACAGTTTTCCAAACATTTTCTTTTGATATGTGCGCAAACAATGTTTTCTTCTACAGAAATTGGGTAGAATATTGTTTTTTCTCTGCAACCACATCTTTCTGTAAATGGCCTAAAGTAGCAGTTTTCCTCTGAATTTCAGAGATATTGTAAATGTTATGAAGAGCAGCACCATTATGATACTTATTTATAACATTAAAAGTGTACCAATACCTGCATATTGAGGTTATTCTGATCAGGGCCGCCCAGAGACTTTACGGGGCCTGGGGCAAACTTCTGTTTGGGGGCCGCAAGAAAAATAAAAATTGAAAGAGACAAAAACACACATTCAAATTAAGTTACTCATACTTAAATTTTTATTACATGAATGATTAACATAATTATTAATTTCATTGCACTGCTCTCTTGCTATATTCTCCAATAAATATGACATCTTCCATCCACAAAGCTTTTTTGCTATCTATTTTAGTAGTTAATACTGTCTTCAATTTATTAGAGAGAGTAATTTATAGCAGTTAGGACAAACAGTTATATTTTTATTAAAACTAATTCGCCGTATTTTCAGGAGGACTATTTTGGAGTAAGAGAAATCTAATTAATCAAATAAGTTTAATATTTTTGGGGCCCCTTTTTTCAGGAGATTATTTTGAATTTTGAAGTACCGGTACAAGTTTCAGAATTTTCTTTTGAATGAAATATAATAAATAATTTTTTTTAATTTTTTGGGGTTCCCTCTGGTAGTTAGGGCCTGGGACAAAGTGCCCCAGTTGCCCCCTTTCTCTGGGCAGCCCTGATTCTGATGACTATATAGAATACTGTTCAATTAATATAATACAATAGTGCAGGTTTTTTATATGACTAATAATTCAAATTGTTTAGTACTAGTATACAACTTAAAACTGAATAAAGAAGTTAACAGAAATATAAAATGACTGAAATGTGAAATTAAAACTGATACACTCTGGATTGACAGGGAGAAAAACATTTTCTAATACTTTAAAGGTTATACTGTTTGCAATTTGCTATTAACTTTTAGGCTTTCAGCATTAACAGTTATCAAGAATCAGTTGCAGAAGAATTAGAATTTGTTCTTCTAGTATTTCATTATTACATATAGAAACATGAATGCATCAGTGGTGCTGCTATTAGAAAAATAAAAACTGGTATAAATCTAAGAACATTATTTGCTAATTTAAAGAATGGCTAATTGAATAAATTAACATCTTCTGAAATTGAAAATTATACTATTCCATAGAAATTTATCAAAAGTAGATTAGCTTTTATTGATTGTGTATGCATATACTATTATTTATTTTTTATTACCAGATAGAAAAAATTACCAAATCACATGCAGTAACCTACAACATAACCTGGTTACTAACAAGATGTATGACATATATTTCATTAATCATAGAACTATATTTTGCTTCTTAAAAATAATAAGTGAATGAAATAGTCCGCATATTAATGTCAATTAAAATTCTCAAAACATTTCATATAATCAGATGTCTAAAATACAAAGTAACAAATGTACTATAGAAGGATGGTTTCATAATAGCTATTTTAAATCTTAAAACTATTACCATTCATAATTTATAAGTTTATTTCATTTACCATCAAACATAATTTTCCTGCTTTATTACTGTACCAAGCGAATGACGTATTCCTGAAGCTATCAACGAAACTTCATTTATGAATGCAGACTTGATTTTCTGGTTATTGATCACAAACGTTGAAAGTTCAGATGCCGGCAAAACACTGCTGACAGCAGCTGTATAAAACAAGATCAATTTATCAGAGCCAAATAAGTTAACATTTTTGAATAATTTTTTTTATTCAATTTCAAGAGTATAAAATTGATTAGAGACATGGAATCGCATCATAAACTAAGTTTCAGATTTAAAAAAAAGTATGCTGTTTGATTATTTACATGTCTTTTACAGTTATGCTAATATATGTCTTTGACAACATGAAGCTTTAGTTCATATTGGTGAGAACATGCATGCTTCATGAAACCAAATATGAAGCATGAAGTTTAGGCTTATCATAACATCCACTAAAATGAATAAACCAGCTTAGACAATCACTCATCCAAATAAATGATCAGCTTTAAAATCTTTGGTACCCTCATTTGGAGAATTTGACTTTATTCACTATGGGGCATAAGACCAAAATGGATCTTTCATCATTTGCAATAACAGAATCTGTTTCAAGCCCGATATATTTTGAAGATTTGAAAGACAGGTCATGTTTACAATAACTAAGACCTAAGAGTCTTTGGAAGAATGTTTGTAGGTCAGGTGGATTGTACTGATCAGTGGATTGAGAACAGGATGTGCAATATATCCTTTCTTGATCTGAAAGAACACATAATGTGAAAGGTAGAACTGAAAAAGTAGGATTTTCAGAGGCTGGTAGCCATTTAAACTACAAACACTTAGGGAGTGTAGAGATAAGTTGACTCTTTATTTTGGTCTAACAATAATTTATTATAATAAATATGTTTAAAGATATAAATTTATATTTATAACATTTATTTTGATTTACAGTAAAAATAATTTCAATTTATTCTGTTAATAAACAAAATTTCCTCAAGATGCTACATGAGAATAACTTCATCAATCTGGTTTCTATTCACAGTATTCATTTTTTTAAAGTCAGAGGTAATAAATAGACAGGCCCACATACATACAACAATTTTATGTTTGAAATAGAAGCACAAAATATTTTATTTGTCCTAAGTGAAATAAATAAATATATATATATATATATTATATATATATATATATATATATATACAGTGCCATAACTAGCCATTCCTGTACCCTGGGCAAGAATTTGTATTTGGGTCCCATAATTAATTATAATTAGGTTTGGGAAAATAATAAAAACAAATACAGCATTTTGGGCCTCCCTTCCAAGAGAGCCCTGGGCAAGTACTCCTGTTGCACCTGCCTAGTTACAACACTGTATATACAGTAGAATCCCAATATTATGTTGTCCGTTTTTGTAACGGTATCCCGCTTCCTACGTCATTTTTCTGCTGGTCCATGGAAATTGCCTATACCTATGTTAAAATATCACAATATATAAACAAGAAGCAAATTTGCAAAAAATTGTTAGTTTTGAACTTGCTGTAGTTGAAATTGTATCTAAAATCAAAAAACAAGTAAAGATTACACATTTTTTTCAATAGCTTATCTGGTAAGTGTCAATTTTGAATAATAGGCTTATATTTTTTTTAACCCCAATTTTACGTTTTCCCGTTTCATACTTAGCACTGGTCCCAAGAAAAACATAAAATTGGGGTTTCACTGTATATATAGATATATATATATATATATTCACATCACATATATATATATATTTGTCTTTAATACCATATCATAAATTTTATATGCTCATACAACTATCTTTTAAAGGTGGAATTCTGTCAAATTGACTTATTTTTCTCCCTCAAAACTTATAACAAATATCCATTTTCATTTAAAAGGTACATTAATAATAAAAATTTCTTTACACAATAAGTATTAATAAGGGTTATTTAACTTGAATATATTTGAGGTTTCTGTACATAATTATGTATACATATACACATAATGCACATTTTATAATTTTTATAAAAGCTGTGCCTTTTAAGGAGTCAAATTTGAGTTACTTTTGAATAATTATGATGAATTTTTCATATCACAAACTGACCTCTTCTTCTGAAAATGCAAGGAATTTAATCTCATTTTTATGGAAGAGAATAGGTTTTATTTGCATGAAGTAATTGAAATAAAAAGCCAAGCTTAAAATGTTATTTGGATTGAGTTTATGTTAATAATAAAAACATTTCTCATTCTCATTTTTTACTTTTTCATTCTGGTGACATTGGATATGTATAGGCAAACATACATCATAAAATAAAAGGTGAGTTGGAAGTGGATTAAAGGAGGCATAGGATTAGAAAAGAAATAAAAAATTATTTATATTATCAATAGATACAAAGATTTAATATAGGGAGATATCAGATGGGTGGCTGATTGTTCCAAAAATAGGTAACAAAGTTATGGAAAAAAAAATCATATTTTTAAAGAATGACTCTCACAGAGGAAAGGATGCCCAGAATTCCCAATATTCTTATATGATCGATTCACAGGTATAATTTTCCTTTAAAACACCTTTCTCTACAGGGTTAAAGTCATTCTCTTCAAATCAAGCCTGAAATCTATAAAGCTCATGTATCAGTATAAGCACTTCAGTAACAAGTGTTCCGACTTTTGAATTTCTTATTCTTGAAAAGTGATCATTGAAATCAAACAAGAATTAAATTAAATGGTGGTATAGGGCACTTTATGAACATTTCCCCCTTCCTGAACAGTATAGTGTGAAAAGAGTATGATATATAGAAGGAAACAATAGATCTTAGAATCATCCAAAGTCAATAATTCAGTACAAGAAAAAATGCTGCATACAAATTACTTCAAACATAGGTGCAAAATGCAGCCAAAAACAAATAGTTAAATCAAGAAAAAACAGATAATCTAACAATAAAAAATTGGAAAAGTCTAATGGCATTCTTCTTTATCAGTAATAAACTGAGAGGAATGCATTTCTAAACAGAGTATTTCTAATTCATTCACTTTTCTAGACTTTTGAAGGTTTCAAAAGTTTTCTCCTCAAATAAATTTTTTTTTAAATTGTGCATTTATAATGGATTAGAAAGCACCTTAAATAAATTATTTTTAATAAAATTTAATCCCTTCATCAAAGATATGCAGCTAATTACATAGCACAGATAAAATTGCTATTTTATGAGCATTTATGTTATCATTAAGTACAAAACTAGATACGAACCATTCATGCAAAGCAGTTTGGGAAACCGAAAGGTTCCCAATGACCTAGCACCATTTGCCGGTGAATTTGTTCATTCTTCATCATTGGTCAGCTGGTAAAAGAGGTCACATAGAAAGGCCATGTTTATCTTGCTAGATATGGAGCAACCAATAAATGCAAACCACTGTGGAGATTACTTAATGTTCTTTGAGTGATCACGCAAGCAGGCATAGTCAAAATTGTTAATTCATCCATATGTTTTCTGTGAGTATACACTATACCATAAATAAGCAGCGTGTTTTGAAATTGTATGACATAAATCATTTCCTTATTACAGTTTCATTTACTCATAGAGTTGATACAGATTAAGACATATCAGTGATTCATATAATTTTTATTTTATTTACTTGAGTGATTACTCAGTTTGGGTGATGACCTTTCTAGGACCAATAAGGTCTAGAAAGTATTTTTCATAAATACAGGAAAATTTGAATTTGATAAAAGGACCTTAGTTACACATTGAAGTCATCACCAGATCTGTAGATAAGATTTCCACCACCCTCCTACATATTACGTTGGGCACTGTATTAAGGAACAAGCCTGGGCCCATGGAGACTAGGGAATCTTATACCCTCTCTATTTGCCTAGAGATGTATATATATGAAGTATTCTTTTAAAATATTACCATATCTTATATATAGAGCAGAAATGGAAATGAGTCATGTGTGTGTATGTGTGTGTGAGTCACAAAAACTTAAGAACTGTGAGCCCTACACTTGATGAAATTTACACAGTTTAATGTGTTTGAAAAATCAGGATGAATGTGACTATTTTCATCCCGCTACAACGATCCATTCCTGAATTATGTTAGAACAAGTTTGCGCGGCTATCAATGGATATTTTTGTTCAAAGCCATTGTCACATTTCATTGTTGCCAATTAATTATAACATTTGCTTAAAAATAAATAGACATGAATTAAAAACATGATATATTCCTATATCGGCGCATGCAAGAATGAATTTGATATATTATTTTCATATACGTGGGAACGCTGGGAATATTTCTTTTTAAAAAATGAAAATATAAGATGGAAAGTCATTCATTTTCAATGAATGTGTTCTCCAATCCATTTCATGCATTAAAATATCTCAATCTACCTGTTCAAACTCAAATATACTGAAGGACATGTTCACTTAGCTAGAAACATGTGCGTTTAGCCTTGATGCAATGATTTATATAACTGAAGTGACATTGAAACAGCAGACGATTTAGTTTTGAGAAAGAATTACAATCATGAATGCGTGTATATTCTAATTTAGAAAGTCTGAAAGTGGCATTGAACATAGCAGATGATTTAGTTTTGAGAAAGTATTCTGAGCATGAAATATGTGGCAACAGAATTCAAATTGCAGTGATCCTAAGCAAAGATACTGATGAAGAAACTTTAATGCGCTGAACATAAGATCGTCTTCGAGCTTCAAAATCGAGAGGAGAAGAAAGCGATGAACTACAACAGCACTGACACAAACTAATGCTATTTGCTACCACAAAGAATTTTGGTGAAAACAGTTGAAGATCACCAAGATAGGCTCAACAGAACAGACCAAGACAAGGTACTTTAAGAGCAAACAATTGGCTTTATTTCGAAGACGAAGCATGGTAAGTATTAAAATAACAACAAATTAGTTAATAAATGAATTTTTTATCACTGAAAAAATGAAATTAATTTGTTTAAGAGTTGTTATACTTTAGAACATCATAACATGAGGCTAATCATTGAAAAAATAATAATAACAGAAACTGAATACTGAGCGAAGCTGGGTAATAAATCTAGTTTATCCATAAAAATCATTGTTAAGAGTCACAGAGATAAATAGACATTTAAAACACTTTACTTTTTATTTCATCAAATGCTGAAAGATCCTCTTTATCATCCATTCCTTCTTTAATCAAAATGAATTTCACTAGGTCATCGTGCATATCAGAGAAATCTTCAGTGCATTATGCCACACTTTTTTCAGCTTTTGTAGTAAGTGATTACAATTTTTCATTATCACATCTTTCTTGTGCTCTTTAAATTGTTCTAAAAAAGGTATAGTTGGATTATTTAAAGAGATCTTTAAAAATAAGAACTATTTTTATACTGCAAATTCTATTATTAAATAAATTTATTAAAATATTATGAAAATGCATCTGAAACAAGTTTTTTTTTTTTTTTTTTTTTTGGGGGGGGGGGGGGGGCAAAGTCCAAGAAAATATTATTGAACATTCTAAGAAAATATTATTGGACTCTGCTAAATCCAATAAATTTTAAAGCTTTTCACAGTAACAGACAAAGTCAAGTTTAGGAAAGGAAGCTGTTTCAAGGTAAAAAAAAAATTAACATTAGAATTATCTTTTTTCTATCCATTTTCTACTCTCAAGAAATATTTTGACAATAATTCTCCTTCTGTAGTTAAAACATTGCTTTCATTGCATTCTTAGATCAGATTAATAATGTTCTTTAACTTAAAACTGAAACAGAATATAGCAGTAGTTTCAAACAAAGGTATTTAATATACATTTCTTTCAAAAAATTTTAAGCATGATCTAATTATATACTTTCAATAAGATTTAAGCTCATGATTTCAAGTATTTCCCGACAACAGAAATCTACACATGTTTCAAATTTTTAAAGATTAATTTACAAAATGCATCAATGAGCAGGTTTATAGATTTTATACATTGTTTTATATTATTATATTCATCATGATATAGCAGTGTCCTTTTAACTGGGTATTTGCAGAAATGGAATGTGCAAGAGAAAGCTTAAAGTGAAACTAATGAACACAATTTATGCTTATAGTATTTTACAAGTTAATCTTTAGTATAATGTTTTTCTACACTTTATTATGTATTTTATGAATAAAAACTTCCGAGAAGGATATTGAAGATATAAATATATGAACAACAAAAAGAGCAAATAATATATAGATGAACAATCTTATATAATTTAATCAATATTATCCTTTAATTTTGAGGAAAGCTACATAAAATGGATAGTTTTCAAATTATTCATTTTATGTAACACTCTGAAAAAAACTCTTTTGGACACATTGCAGTTCTAAGTAAAATTATATTTATAACAATGCAGTGAACAGAAGAACTCAAGCAGATAAAATGAAAACTCCTTACTAACTTAAGATTGGGTTAAATGTTTTGTTTTAGGTGAAAATGGATTATCTATTTACCAGAAATAAAAAAGGAAACTATGAATAATTTATCATTAAACATTAAACATCATTAAATCCTCATTCAATCATCATAAAATATCATAAAATCAAATATTAAACATCAAATTTTGGTACAGCAGAAACAAAATTCCTTTGAGTCACTCTTTCTCTACCCTGTGAGCAGATGCAGCCATTCTTTGTAGAGAGTACTAAATGGCTCTTTGTTAGGTAGGTGATAACAAAATTAAATACTTACCTCTAGTTAAGTATTTTCCATAAAACAAACATTGCATTTTGATAGTTGTACTTGAAATATTTCTTTCATCATACAGATAGTTAAAACAGTCCTACAAAAACAACAGAAGGATTAATGTCTAAACATATTGATATATACATATCTGCATGCATGTATAAAAATGCCTATTGAAACTATTCCATAATTTTATGATGCTTTATGTAAAGAAGTATCTTCAACATAAAAAACAGAAGTTGGAGGAAAAATTTACACACACAACATATATATATATATATAGATATATATATAATATATATTATATATATATAGGGTGAAGTGGGATAAATGAGAATGTGGCTTAAATCCCTAAAGAATTTAACTTTAAAAAAAATTCAAGTGTACTTTGTAGGAAAATTCTTGCTCTACTGTTATGTATAGTTTTATTTACAGAAAAAAATTGCAAAATGGAAAATTTTATACATACCAAACCCTTGCATTTTAAACTAAGGTACCCAAGTTTGAGTACTAGGCAAAAAAATCATAACTAATTAACCACAACACATAAAAGTTATTTTGAAAATACCCACCCTATTCATTAAGAAACGAAGAATACAGATAAAATATATAAAAACTATTTTTTGCAATAGTTTTTCAGAACTGCAGAGTTTTTACTTACACCATAAAAATTTGTGTTGTGGCAAGTGAGAACTGGCCCCATATACTGAAAAAAAACCGACCTTTGTGCTATAACAGCTATATAAATAGTTTTTTCTTCCCAACATGTTTTCTAAGCTATTGAAACTTCTAACCAACAACCTTTCTCATATTTCTTTAACAGCTGATGACTGTTTTTAATTCCTCAACATTCAAAATAGTACTTATGCAACTGAATTTAGTCTTTTTCTTGTAGGTTTGAAGAAATGAATTATAATAAACTAACTTGTTTAGACTGTAGTGAATGCAAGTGGAGTGGACATTACAAACTGTGTGTGAATATATTGAATGTCTAATTCTGTTGTCACTATTTCTGAGTTGCCTTTTGTACCAGATGATGATTATTAGTGTTCCTGGAAGAGCCACGGTCTGGAAGACACGGTGAACTAATTTTTTCCGTGTCTTTTTGGTCCTACAATATTTAGTAGGGCCTATGCAAAGAAAAAAACTTTTTTTGAACTTTAACATACATTTGTTACTCTAAAACAATAATACAAATATATTTATTTTGTTAATATTGGGAACGTTACTGACACTGCTAACTATGAACAACAAATACCTCCACAATGAAGAATGTTTAAAAAAAAAAAAAATGTTCAGCATGAAATATTTATCTTTCTCTTGGCCCTACTTATTTTGCTATAAGCAACTATGATTTATTGGGGCCCTGTTCCTCACTTGCCCCAAGTGCGGGAGCAAGTGAGAATGCAAAACACAAAATCGCCAAACTTGGCAGGGTAGTGCATCTGAAAATGCTGTAACAATGTAGAATATACCAAAAGTATATATACAAATTTTCATACAAATACAATAACTTGTTAAAAACTTATTTAGATTCAAAGTGGAACTACATGATTTTGCGTTCTCACTTACTTCACGTCACCATATATATATATATATATATATATATATATATATATATATACTTATTTTTTTTTTTATATGTATAGAAAATAAATACAGAAGGATATCATGAACTTCATTGCATTAGTTTTGCTCTCATACAGAAACTTTGTTAAGGTATTTCAGCTTTAAGAAACTAGAAATAATACAAACCTACAATAATTAATTAGAGAATTAATATTCACTATGGCTCTTCACTACTTCAGAGCTATATCATTTTCTTTTTCTATAAATTGAGAGATGTACGGAAATATTATTGTATGTACAAAAATCCTTTTAATATGCCAACTAGATTTTGAATGCTGATTGTTAATTTAAAGAATACTTATCTGAGTGCATTATCATGAAAATTTCAGTGGTTATATTAAGACACAAAAACATTATCTAAAGTTTTACGTAAGACCTTGTTATCTGAAAACTTCAGTGAAAGTAAAAGATAAGTTTTCTAATTTAGTATTACATTATTTGCCTAGAGCATTTCAGATATACAGGCAGGATATCTGTCGATAAAAAAGAAAGACAATTTAGGAAGAGGAATTTATTTTCTTTGTCAGACAATGGAGCAGGGAATGATGAATTAAACCTGGTTTGACAATTTCCAATAGGCTAAGGTACATTTTACACTCATCAGTTAATTTTCACTGAAAATAATATAGTACAAAAATAATCTGTTGCCAAGATACTGTGTTCCATGAATTACGAAAAGGTGTTGAAACATTAATTAGAATGCTAATAAAACTAAATTAAAAGCCACAAGTCTTATGAACAATACAAACCTGTTTCATACAGAAATCTGTTTTATTCTGTCTAAATAAACATAAATCATTTAATAGCTATTTGGATTATCAATTTCCCGTATGAATAAATTAATTATTGCAGGGTAAGGTATTCAAAATTCTATTATCAACAAGAATGCCGCATTTATTTACTGAAACTATAAACTTACGCGCATGAAGGCCTGGATTTCATTTTTGAGGCTTCTCTCTGCAACTTTCCCTCCATATGGATTCAAAAGAATTATTCCAACCTAAAATGAAACCAAACCATATACAGACTCAAGAGACATTTATACATAAAAGACTAATACTTATTATCAGCAAAAAAACAATTACAACTATTCAGCAGTTTTTCGAGATAATCTTCATCTCGTGATTTACAGTATGTAATAAAAGGCTGACAAGATGATGGACAAACTGCCCAGCTTTCATTGGTCTGAAGTAGCATATAACATTTTTGATACATAGTAAAATTCGGCTTCTATCAAATCTTTAATAAAGGTCTAGAATTTAGATAGCAGCGAAACATAATCCGGTTGGCATGGTAACTGATGATAGTACGGTTACGATTATTTCTCCAATACCTACCGGGCACTAATTTCAAAGTTAAACAATGTTTTTTTCTTTGTTTGTTTGTCCCCTTCCCACCCCCCCACCCCCAAATTTTAAAGTTGCGTAAAGTAAAGAAGTGGGTATCCCTTGGCAAGATTAACGAAGTTTTCAAAATTCGCCAAAATCACGCTAAAATACGACTGTAATGGCATAGTGAACAACAAAATTGCGTGTATATAAAGAATATACAGTTAGTTCTACTGTAGGCAATTTAAATACCATAAATATTTCAGAGTAAATCCTAAATGACATTCTTTCCTCATAATTGATAAATAACAGATTATTTAATGCAAACAATAAAACAAAAATAAGTTTCCATAAAAAAAAAAACCTCATCAGTCGAAGGTTATTTAGGCAGACAGTAATACACACTTGGCATCTATGCCACTATATATAAATCTGTTAAACACAAACCTGTTGTATGTTCTGAAGTCAATCATATAAATGGATAAGATAGCTACAACGTCACCGCATTGATCGCTCACGTCAAAAAGGGTACCCACTTACAAGAGCCCTTTTCTGTAAATACTTCAACATTTTCCTGCTTATGTTTGGTTGGTTGTTAAAGTTTAGTGACGCAAGGTCAAGAAAGACAAGGTACGCCAAAACTTCCTACTTATGACATTTCTATAATAACTGTTGATACTCTTTCAAAAAATAATTTTCTGGCGTTCTCATTTTACAACTTTTAGGTACAGATGTGTCAGAAACACCGCCTTCCAAATTTGTCTGGCGTGGTAACCATGCGATTTTGGCTAGATTTTGTTTCGTATTACGTTTGATTGCTTGTTTATTGCATTATTTATTATGGCTGGAATGTCGGTTAAGGATGTTGTTGAGAGATATAAACCACGTATTTTAGATAGCATTAGGTCTCGATTTTCTAGAGATAGGCATACTGTTGGTGTCATTAATGATGCATTTGTGAATTGATTTTTTACATGCAGATAGAAGTCTTACTATTTGGCTTTCCCCCAGAAATCTTATTATTTGGCAGTTTCTGTGGGATTCCTGATTTTTTTCAAGGATAGGGTGCTGAGCGATACTCTTTTCCCGGGAGAAGCCATAAGTGTGTGACCACTTCGCTGCATGCATTGCATGCTTTGAATCGGATGCACCACAGGGGTTGGGTTCACCTTACACCCATACCGGTCCCGTAATTTTGAACCGAGTCAAGTAACGAGACCGGAACACTTGACCCCCGCACCTCCAGAGGAAATGTTTGGGAACTTATTGGAGGACATTGCAGCTACGACAGATTTTTTACGTGTACCAGATGTCATTTGCGTACATGTCAGCAGTTTTGTGAGCGTCGGGTATCGAACAAGCAACTTCAGATCACTGGTTCGATGCCTTTGCTGACCGGGCCACTGCGCCCTCCCGATTCTTAAAATCGGGTTTAAGGTGTGCGAAGTGTGAATCCGAAATGAAACTGAAGAAGAAAAATAATGTTTCAGATGGATATGTGTGGGTCTGTAAAAAAAGTTGAATGAGAATTAGAGTGGTAGTCAACAGAATATGAGGTTTGGATCTTGGTTTACTTCCAGCAAGTTGACTATAGAGGAGATTTTTATTTTTATTTTGAAATTTTAAATCGGAGAAAGACGTTCGACATAGCGAAGAAATGGCAGTTTAGTTCACATACTTTGTGCGATTTGCGTCAATTTATTACTAAGACCATTTTGGATTATATTTGTATTATACTCTTAGACAATAAAAAAAAAAAAGACGCACCGAAAAGGTAATGCAAATTGGACACAAACTGATATGCATACAGGTTTCGACGGAAAATGCAGAATTTTAAAGTTTGGCGGCCAATGAAGGGACGCTGCAGTGCATCTTAACTGCCCAACAGGCAGGATATTAAAGAGGAGAATTTCGATTCCAGGTCATAAATTCTTTGCGAATTTCATTCCATGTATTCAGACAGTAACTATGCCTCGCATACAGGTGCGCGAACAATATGCACAGATGTCAGCATTTGAGAAAGGACGTGTAGTTGGGCTCAAAGAAGCCCAACTACACGTCCGGTTGCCGGTTGGTCTAATCGGCGAATCGCTCGACATTTGGATAGGAGCGATGCCACTATTAGACGATGTTGGGTGGAATGGGTGAACCATGGCCGAACACACAGCCTCCAGAAGGAAACGGTCGGCCTAGAGAAAGGACAGAATGTGAGGACCGAGCAATTGTCAGAGAGGCACTCACAGTCCCAGATTTATCATTATCATCGATCGTACGTGCAACTGGTACTTTAGTGACCGCAAGGATCATTCATAGGCGGCTCAGAGAAAGGGGGCTGAGCTCACGGCGCCCCTTGCGTCGACTACCATTGAACACTGACAAGCCCATTTGCAGTGGTGTCGGGGACATTCGACTTGGAATGCACTGACTGGAGTAATATTGTCTTCAGTGATGAGTCCCGCTTCGAATTGAGCCCGATGACCAGCGAATACGTGTCTGGAGAGGCCTCGGACAGCTGTGGGATACCAACCTGACTGTCTTCCGCCATACGGGCCGGACAGCCAGGAGTGATGGTCTGGGGTGCCATTTCATTTCATGCAGGACCCTTTGGTTGTCTTCCACGGTACCCTTACAGCCCAGCGGTACCTCGACGACATCCTACGCTCCCTTGTGTTTCCCTTCATATCACGCCCTCCTGGGCTTACATTTCAGCAAGATAATGCCCGCCCGCACACGGCGAGAGTTTCTATTGCTTGTCTTCGTTCTTGCCCAACGCTACATTGGCCATCAAAGTCGTCGGATCTCTCCCTCATTGAGCACGTCTGGAGCATTATCGGCAGGGCCCTCCAACTAGCTCGGGATTTTGACAATCTAAAGCGCCAATTGGACAGAATTTGACACGATATCCCGCAGAAGGACATCCGCCACCTCTATCAATCAGTGCCAAGCCGAATAACTGCTTGCATAAGGGCCAGAGGTGGACCAACGCGTTATTGACTTTTTCACTTTGTAAAGCTGTTTCTTTTGAATAAATCATCCAATTTTTCTCAAGTTGTAATCATTTGTTTTTCTGTATATGTACATCACATCTACCGATTTTCGTCCCATTCCGATAACTTCTTTTTGGTGCGTCTTTTTTTTTTTTGGTCTAAGGGCCTGTTCACATAGGAGTCCGTTGCGTCGCGTTAAGGAAAAGATGACGTTGAGACGAAAATAAACCAATCATAGGCGTTAAAAATTTCATTGCTAATCGTTTGGAGGCATATGATTGGTTATTTTCGTCTCAACGTCATCTTTTCCTTAACGCAACGCAACGCAACGGACTCCTATGTGAACAGGCCCTAAGACCGCTGACTTCACAAGTCCACGTTATAGCCTTTCATAGCCGGGATTGAGGGAGTTGATCTCTCACCTCGAATTTCATACTTCACAGTAGCAACTCTCGACGATTGGGCGTCGCGTTGTCCTGCTGGAAATGTCCAAGTCCGTCGAAATGCACAATGGACATGAATGGGTGTAGATGATCGAGCAGGATGCTTTCGTACCCGTCACCTGTCTGAGTCGTGTCTAGACGTATCAGGGGTCTCATATCACGCCAACTGCCCACGCCCCATGCCATCACAGAGGCTCCAACCAGCTTGAGCAGTCCCCTGTTGACATGTACGGAGGTTGGATTCGTGAGGTTGTCTCCATACCCGTACACTTCTATCGGATCGATACAATTAGAAACGAGACTCGTCAGTCCAGGCAACGTGTTTCCAGTCATCAATAGTCTAATGGAGGTGTTGGCGGGTTCAGGCGAGGCGTAAAGCTTTGCGCCGTGCTATCACCATGGTACACGAGTGGGCCTGCGACTCCAAAAACCCTCATTAATGACGGTCCGTTGAACAGTTCGCACGTTGACACTTGTTGATGTCTTGTTGCTGCGGATTCCAGTATTGAAATCTGCAGCAATATGAGGAAGTGCATGTTATCTCGTTTAAGGATTCTCGTCAGTCGTTGACGTCCCGTTCATTCAAGATCTTTTCCCCGCCGCATCGCTGTTGGAGATTTGATGTTTTACCGGATACCTGATATTCATGGTACACTCGTGAAATGGTCGTGCACGAATCAAAATTGCACCGTTACCTCGTAGAGACTATGTCCCATCTCTCGTGTGCCGACTATAACGCCCGTTAAAAAGTCACATAAATCTTGATAACCTGCCATTGTAGCTAAAGGAACCGATTCTAACAGCTTCGCCAGACACCTGTTGTCTTATATTGGCACTGCCGACCGCATCGCGTTACGCTGATTGGTTACATATCTCCGTAATTTGCATACTCATGCCTGCACCAGTTTTTTTGGCTCTTCAGTAAGTATATATATATATATATATGTAGGTATGTATGTATGTATATATATATATATATATATATATATATATATATATATATGTATGTATGTATATATATATATATATATATATATATATATATATGTATGTATGTATGTATGTATGTATGTATATATATATATATATATATTATATATATATATATATATATATATATTATATATATATATATATATATATATATATGTGTGTGTGTGTGTGTGTATATATGTATATATATATATATATATATATATATATATATAAATAAAAGAAAGATGAAAGAGAAAACCAGTAATGGCTCTAAAGCTACTTGCAGCCAGGAACAAATAACATGAAAAGAAAAGTATGAAGGAGGTTTTAGACAGTATCACTTCATCAGAGGTGTCAATGCTGTCTACAAACCAATGGATTGTTTCCGATGAGTATGATCTATACAATAAATACACTCAGACACCGTACAATCCATGAAAAACAGAAGAATTGATTAATAATTGAATAAAGATTGAATAATAGTACTTAACCAAAGAACACCAAGCCTAGCGCTAGACAGAGTGGAAGTTAAGAACTTGTAACCGCAAGATGACTGACGTCACAAAACTTGCAACCATGGAGGTAGTGGATTCTCAGTTACAGACTTACTTAAGTTACCGTATTTAGGACTATTATACCCTTAATTATTTGGTTTTTTATTATTATTACTAGTAAGAGTTATTTTTATTATTATTTTTATTTTTACTTATGATTTTTATTTTTATTTTTATTTTTAAGTAGTTATTTTTTCTATTTTATCTTATTGTTATGTTTAACATATTTAATGCAACCGAACAAACTATTCATTAAAACAAAAACAACCAATTATGTTTTTGGAAAGACTTTCAGGGTAATTATTCCGTGTTAGCACAGCTTTCAAGTCTAAAATATGCTTAAACCTATTGTGTTTAGAACATAGCATATTTATACGAACTAACTGATTTACAATAATGTTATTAAAAAACAGATTTATGTAAACAGGTTAGATAATTTTGAAATTTAACAATATTAAAATTATAGTCACATCTTTTGTCGTATAAGTCAAAAGTAAATTTGCTGTGAGAATTTAATTTAATATAATATCTAAAAAGTTTACATTAATATTATCATGGCTACTTTTAATTAGTTCCAGATTAGGAGGGTAAAAATTCAAGTCTATAGGGTTATTACTTTTACTAATTACTATTATATCATCTATATATCTAAATATATTGTAATTGCAATTTTCTATATTATTAATTTCAAAATAATATAAGTATAAATTAGCTAGCATACTTTATATATATATATATATATATACACCGTAAAATCTTGACTGTAATGCTTCACACGTGTAAAATATGCCTGCTTAATTTTGCGCGAAATTTTCGGAGAAGATTATAATTCGACTATAATACGCACCCATAACTTTTCAATATTTTATATAAAAATTGCACAGATATATTTAGTAATAGAAATTAAATTTGTAACAAAGCATGGAAAACGTTAAATTCAGTAGAAAAAAAACTTAAATTTTTATTCAAAGCAAACGATACTGTCAAATTATCAGTCTTAATCACTTTCGCTAGAATACAGCTCAACTATTGATGTTGCGTCCATGTCATGATTATTGGTGCGGTCGTAAAATACATCGCCATTATCAGCCTCATTGGATGACAGCTGCCCATTCTCTCATAACATGTCGTTCTCACTGACGTCTCACGTTTAACAATTGATCATTTTTCTGCTGCCGTATAGGTCCATCTTGAAATTTTAAACGAAATAAATAAAATAAAATAATACATTTTTGCAATCCCAACAACCGAGAACTATCACTATTTCAAGGGACCTGTTATTAAACGAATGCGTGTACGATACAAACTGTGAGTTCCGTTTGTTTAAAAGGATCACCTGCTTAGTAAACGGGTGAATGAAACACGGGTGAATGAATCACGGGTGAACAAGATCAGATACGCTCGCACCCGTGTTGCGACAATGTCTTACAGCTGCTGTACGTTCATATATATATATATATATATATATATATATATATATATATATATATATGAGGCGGTGAAAGAAAAGGTGGTGTAAGTCACATTTTCAACTTTTTTTGGTTGAGGGCAAAAATGTAATCTCCATGTTCAATTTATAGTGAATTGCAAATAATTATTATTTGCAATATTATAATAATTATTATGAATTATAATTTGTCCCATTTATAGTGGAATTTTTGTAGTTTTTGCAGTAAAACGCTTTGACTTACATCACTTTGCCTTTCACTGCCTCATGTAGTATGTGTGTGTGTATATATGCATATTTGTATATGCATATATGTATATATATGCATATATATATATATGTGTATACATATATATACATATATATATATATATATATATATATATATATATATATATATATATATATATATATATATATGTGTGGGAAATTTATCCCCACGGTTCAAATATCAAAAGTATTTCAAGTCAAAATATAATAATGCGTATTCACAACTAACATTTAATCACCACAACATATTATTACAATAAAGAAAAAGAATATCCATGTCCGTCTGACACGACAATAATGCTCATTTAGTCAGAGCCACAAAGAACAAAAACTACAATCTTCATTCTGTCAACATCAAAACATAGCATAAAATTTTAATCCAGCATAAATAAAATAAAATAAAATAAAATAAAATAACGTGCGTTCCAAAGAAACGGTTGAGTTGTAACCATTTGCACCAGTGGCACGTTATCCTTAATTCGTGGCGCGGCGCGTGCCTTGTGACTCTAAAATATCTGTGTTGCTACATGAAGGGAATTGTCACACACACACACACATATATAATATATATATATATATATATATATATATATATATATATATATATAAACCTTATTCATACTTTTCTTTTCATGTTATTTGTTCCTGGCTGCAAGTAGCTTTAGAGCTATCACTGGTTTCTCTTCATTTTATTCTTATATATATATATATATATATATATATATATATACAGTCGAACCTCCATATATCGAAGTAGCAAAATGCCGGAAAAAAAATTCGATATATAGAAATTTCGATATATAGAATTGATCTTAGTTTTATCATGATTCTCCTAAAACATTAAAATTAAAGCTAATTTTCGTATACGAATCTCCATTTCCAATTTATATGCGAATCACATGAAATGAAAGTTAACTAAAAAATTAATTAATGTGAAAGATTTATGGAGTACTATATACCTTTAAAAAAAACAATAATCCAGACAGTGGTTACAGTGATCACAGTTACATTCTTTTAAAAAAAAAACTACGAATATCTTGCTGAACAGCCAGTTTTGCGGAAAGTTCATCAAAGAAATGCTCGCATTTATTCAGTCCATTAAAAACTTTATCAGGGGTCCACGAAGTATTGTTTCAAACGCCAAAAAATGGGAGATTTTATTCTAAAGTGGAATAAAATCTCCCAATATGTTGTGAAAAAAATTTCGATATATAGAGATTTTTTCGATATATAGAAACAATTTTTCTATGTAATGAACATGGAGATTTGCTAAGAGTTCGATATATAGAAAATTTCGATATAGGGAAGTTCGATATATGGAGGTTCGACTGTATATATATATATATATATATATATATATATATATATATTCATTCTTGGGCCCGTATTCTTTGGATACATGCTATTATCCCACCCCGTAAGGAAGAGGTTAACTATGAAAACATGAATTCAGCGATGAAGGTTGTATACTGTCGGCGTGGTGCTGCAGTTTTACTATCTGACCGTCCATACTATAAAACCGCAATGCTCCGTAACGTCTTTAAAACTAATTAGCCCGCGGATACCTTCCCAGTCTTCTTTGTCAACAAATCAATTCTCCTACAACGAAGAAATTCAGACGCATTCGAGATTTAGATTGGAATGATTCAATAGTTTCCAGACGTTATTTACTTTTGACGGCGGGTCTCTGGGGTTTGGCGAATTTTCCTTCAAACATCTGAATCCAAAGGTGTAAAAGGAACAAACATCCACGACCTCCAGTTGTTAGTGGGCGTCGGTGTTTCTGGCGTGGTTCATGACCTTTATCAGAAAGCCGAGTAAATCATCGTAGATAACTATGGAGAGGTTGTCCTGGTAAACAACTTTCTGTCGCCCATGCATTCGTGTACATGCTTCTGCGTTCTGAATCCTACACGGTCAGCAATAGGATACTGTGTACCAAAACTTTGTAGATATACCAGCTGAATACCCGTACTTCGCTACGGAGTGCATTCAAATTAAATAAAAGAGAGAGCGATTTTGTACGTGGAGGGTAATCTCCAGAACCACTGTACCTATTTGAAAAATTCTTTCACTGTTTGAAAGGTACATTATTCCAGATGAACATAGGCTATATATTATGTATATCTTATCAGTAGAAATAAAGTTAGGGGCTTAATCCTAACAATCTCCATTGTTACCGCTACGGTTCTCTACCGCTTTTTTGTGCCGAAGTCTTCAACGATCCTTAGCGTGGTGCTATCTATACTTATATATAAGGAGAGAGCGATTTTGTACGTGGAGGGTAATCTCCAGAACCACTGTACCTATTTGAAAAATTATTTCGCTGTTTGAAAGGTACATTATTCCAGATGGACATAGGCTATATATTATGTATATCTGATCAGTAGAAATAAAGTTAGGGGCTTAATCCTAACAATCTCCGTTGTTACCGCTACTGTCTTCTACCGCTTTTTGTTCCGTAGATTTCAACGATCCTTATCGTGGTACTATCGCGGTGGGCTTCTGTTCTGACGCTAGCGGTTCGAACCTAACCGTTCTCCGGCACGCCTTTTCCTTTAAAAAAATTTATTTTAATTATTAACTAACATAAAATTAATTTAAGTTATTATTTAGGTTATTATTGAGGTAAAAAAAGATTTACAATTTATTGGCTATCAACTGGAAATTTATCGGTATAATATTTTGTTCAACCCGGACAAAGTCGGGACGGGCCGCTAGTATATATATAAAGAGAGAGAGCGGATTTTGTATGTGGAGGGTAATCTACGGAACCACTGCACCTATTTGAAAAATTCTTTGACTGTTTGAAAGGTACATTATTCCAGATGGACATAGGCTATATACTATTATGTATATCTGATCAGTAGAAAGAAAGTTAGGGGGCCTAAATGTTGAGCTAATGCTTCACCTTTACAATTTTTCCTTTGTCAACCATAGTCAAGTAACCAGAGCAACACAACAAACGATATTTTCTTTTATTATCAGTAAAACATTTAATACTTTAAAGATTCAAGTGGAGGAGGTATTGAAAAACACAAAAAGGATTTTTGATATCGGCAAAGTTTAAGGGTTTATTGAAGAAAACTACATTTGGAACTGCGCTTTTTATTGGACATTTTAGGTAAAAAAAGATTTACAATTTATTGTATATCAACTGGAAATTTATTGGTATAATACTACAGAACTTTATTTAACTTATAAACTTTATGTTTTTGAATTTGTGTACAATTTTAAGCACAATTTGCGTGAATCGAACTTGAATTATTGAACTTTATTCAAAAATCAGTGTGTTTCATTGAAACTGCGAAATTTATTGATTATTTCGAATAGGCCTATGTTTGTTCCTTTATAAGTGAAGAAGTATTGCTTCATTTGAGCTGAAATTTTGTATAGATATAGTTAATAGTTCTGATTAAAACATAAGCATATTATTTTATGAAAATCGGGCCCCAGAATTTTTTAATTAATGTTTTAATGATTTTGCCTCTAAAAATTGTTTATTTCGACAGCTTCCGAGGCTGTCCTCGCTGACAGCGAGACTATGGGGCCGAATCGTACCCAGAGCCTGACTAAGGCAGGGGCATACGGGGCAGTTGCCCCGGGCCCCCACATCAGAGGGGGGCCCCCAAATCGAATAGAAAGTTTAGTATTAAGTATTAAGTTCTTCATTACTGAAGTAGTGAAGCAGAGGGGGGGGGGGCCCAAAGAAGTTTTTGCCCCGGGCCCCAATTAGGCTAAGTCGGGCCCTGATCGTACCAAAATCGGCACGCGGGTGGCTCCGGACACGATTCAGTGACTGACTGACTAACAGATAAAGCACAGACCAAACCGCTGGACCTAAAGGGCTGAAATTTTGCATGCCGAGTCTTCTGATAGTGTAGGGGTGCACTAAGAAAGATTTTTGAAAAATTCTTCTTAGATTTTTTAAGATTAAATTAAACTGTTTTTGTAACTTTTTTTAAGTTTGCAATCAAATAATAATCTGAGTATTATAAAATTTATATCACGAGAAATATCCTAAAAATTCCTTTAAAATGAAATCTTTTTCAAATCTTAACCTCCATTTTCTGATTTTTGGGGAATTTTTAAAGATTAATTTTTAGAATTTAATTTATTAAATGCTGATCGCGTGGTTTCTTTTCGTTTTGGTACTTTAAGGGGGTCCAAGACACAAAATTGTTGGAATTTTCAAACAAAATTTTATTGCATTAAAAATTTCTGTGTTTTTTACGCTTAAAATGACGTTTAAATAATGTGTCTATCTTAGTTAGAACAGGAGAAATTATTATTCTTTTTTTGTGCAACATTTTAATAGTAGCCAATCGTTGTTTAAACCTGTAAGTGCGTTTTTCTGCATAATAGATTTTTTCCCCATTTCTCGTCTTTAAATTATTATATGTCAATAACCGTTAAAGATAAATGATTGAAACTTGTAGCATGTCTTTTTCAACTATTTTACTTTAATTTTGATTCAGCAAATTTGAAAAAATATTTATTTTAAAAATATGATTTTTAAAAATAAGTTACATAATTTTTTTTTGTAATTTTTCATCTAAATATTTTTAATTTTTTTAAAAATTAATATTTAAAAAAATGGTGAATCAAAATTAAAACTTATATATTTCTGTCCAATTAAATGGAAACATTTTGAAATTCGACACATAATATTTCGAGTTATAGCGATTTTAAATTACCCCACTTTTATTAAAAATTTTAAATTTTAAAATTTTTTAAAAACTTTTGGAGAAGTTTTAAGATGTGATTTTGTTTACAAATTTATGGTTAACCATCACAAAAATTCAAAATTTTAACTCAATAAATAAAAAAATTTTTAAACTGTGTCCCGGACCCCCTTAAATTAATCTTACGTCACGTGCATAACAACGAAATAAATTGATATAAAAAATTTCTTTTTTCTTTCTGATTCGGCAGATGATTAGACATTATCCAAAAAAATATTAAAATACAGTAAAAGAAATGTTCCTCAAACTGTACTATAATGACTGTGCTATATTCTTTAGTATGTTCTATTAGATTTAATTTGAATATTTTCTTCTACATTATTTTGTCTATACGAATTTTTTATAAATATATTTTTTTTTTGCATTAATTGCATATATTGATTGTTGTATTTATAATAAATATATTTATTTGTTCTTTTTTGGCATTAATTGCATACATTGACCGTTTTATTTAATTTGAATGTACTCCGTAGCGAAGCACGGGTATTCAGCTAGTATATAATAAATTCAACGATCAATGTATGCAATTGGTGTAAAAAAAACAAAAAATATATATTTATAAAAAAATCGTAACTGATATTTTTATAGACAAAATAATCTAGAAGAAAATATTGAAATTAAATCTTATAGAACATACTAAATAATATATTGCAGTTAATATAGTACAGTTCGAGGAACATATCTTTTACTGTATTTTAATCTTTTCTTGGATATATATCGTCTGCTGCAATAGTCTGCCGCATTAGAAAGAAAAAAAATATTTTTTGTCAATTTATTTCGTTGTTATGAACGTGACGCAAAATTAGTTTAAAGTATCACAAAAAGAAAAGAAACCACGTGATCAGCATTTAATAAATTAAATTCTAAAAATGAATCTTTAAAAATTCACCAAAAATCAGAAAATGGAGGTGAAGATTCGAAAACGATTTCATTTTAAAGGAATTTTTATGATCTTTCTCGTGATATAAATTTTATAACCCTCAAATTATTATTTTAAATGCAAACTTTAAAAAAGTTACTAAAACAGCTTAAAAATTTAATTTTTAAAAAATCTAAGAAGAAATTTTCAAAAATCTTTCTTAGTGCACCCTGCACTATGAGAAGAATCGCCATGCAAAATGTCAGCCCTTTAGGTCCATCGGTTTGGTCTGTGCGTTATATGTCAGTCAGTCAGTCAGTAAGTTACGGAACAGTTTTATATATGATAACGATGCAGAAATGTCAAATACCCATTCGATTACTGACTGAGATCTTGATTTTGAATCCACAAAATCTTTAAAAAACCTTTAAAAATTTCTAAATGAACGACGAAAATAATTTAGGCGTAAATGCATGCCTCCCATGGGGGAAAGCTCAAAGTTAAAGTGAACCAAGTTAATTTTTTAGCCCTTTCGTACTAACGCTGCCCCGATACACTCAAAACATCCCATTTTTTAATGCAATAGTGGACCAAGTCCGCATTATAAATTTTACGTTACTGAAGTAGATAAAACAAGTCAACGGTACATTAATTACAGTTGTTCAACTTGTTGTTGTTGCTTATGCCCCTTAACCGACAGCAACATCAGATCAAGTCCCGAAGGCTATGGGCGATGAAGGTGAGGCTCCTGTTTTGAATGGCACCTCTAGGGTCCGAGCCCGACTTGTCCCGTAATGCAGTGCACCCCAAACTTTTTACCGCCGCAGACCGGTCAACGTTTGATAATTTTACCGTGGCCCGCTGAGGGAGGACGTTGATTGTTTATATTTTTGATTGTTTTGATTTAATAATTGATGTTACGTTTATTTATTGTTTAATAAACTAGGGGCTTCGCCCCTAGGCTCGCTACGCTCGCTCCTCTGGTGAATCAAGTGAATGAATGACTCAATAGTTGTTTACAGCGATTGAGTCTTTCATTTGTTTACAGTTGAAGCTCCCCCCCCCTCACGGCGAAATGGATGAAGCCCGGGTAGATGGGGGGGTATAAGCCCGGATGAAGATGGGTGGAAAATCGGATCTTCTTTCATGTCCTTCTGCAAAGGAAACGAATGAGAAGATTTTTTTGAAGTATTTCTTTAAAATTCAATTAAAAATCGAAATTTTAAGATAGAGACGAAATTTTCTAGAATTTTCGAATCTTTCGAATTTTCGAATTTTTCGAATTTTCGAATTTTTTAGAATCGAAATTTTTTAGAATAGAGAGAAAACTTGTTTTATTTATTCGTTTGTTTCTTTTTTTTCTTTCTTTCAGGAAAGCGCATTTATTTTCAATTTTATGACTGCAATTTTAATTCATAATCTTGAAATGTTTAATAAACAATAAACAAATTTAAAATAGTTACAAGATTTCTTCTGTTACAAATTTATAAATTAGCACAAACCCGACAAAGTCGCAGAAACCCGAGAGAAATACACCGCAGTAAATAAAATGGAAATATTTTAATGTCCCTTGGGCGGCCCGGTACCATTTGATCCACGGACCGGTACCGGTCCGCGGCCCGGGGGTTGGGGACCACTGCTGTAAAGGACCAGTCCCGTAATTTTGAACCGAGTCAAGTGACGAGTCCAGAACACTTGACCCCGCATCTCCAGCGGTAAATTTGAGAACTTGGAGGGCATTGGAGTCACGCCCTAATTTACGTGCTCCGGCCACCATTAGTGAACACGGCGGTGGATTTGCAGCAACGAGCATCGAACCAGGGACGTCCAGATCACTGGCCCGCTGCTCTTGCCAACTGGGCCACCGCGCTCCGTTGTTCAACTTAGACATTAAAAGCGACTCTCATGGATTCCGGACCCTCTATACAGAATTTCGATTTTTTAGGCCATCCAGTGATTTCGAAACACATTTTAATAAAAGATTTTGTACATGTTAGAGGGTAAATTTTCTCTTGATGTCGATTTCTTGGAAACATTATTATTTTTTTTTTCCAAATGAAAATTCATCAATATTCGTGATCATACAGGTTGATGGACGGTGCTAGAGGGTGTAAAGCAAATATTGGATCCATGCAAGTATTTAATTACCGTTCTGGCGCTGACGTTCGTCCAGAACCCGTGGGTTCGAGTCCCACTGTTGGCGTGTAACCATTCGGAATCGGTTTTAAACCATAGGTCCCGGTATCACGTGTAGCAAAGTGAACCGTAACAAACCAACCTTTTACTGACTCTTCAATGTGTTTTGTCACTCATAACATATCTGTTTTTCTGTACGAAATGTGACTCGGGCAAAAAAAGAGACACAAAATTCTTAAAGCGGATATTTTTTGGCATCTGCTCGTATGTTTATGTTGAAATTTCAAGTTACAAATGAGCGCGTAGTTTCTATGAGGTTAAATATTTGAAATAACTGTTTATTTATTGTAAAGAAGGTTTGAATTCTCATAATTTCTAACAATCACAACAGAGAGAGAACCCCCACTACCACCACCACTCCGCAGTTTATAGATGCTGACTCTGAACATTATTTTCAGAAATAAAACTATGGATTTTAACCAGAAAATATTATTCTTTTAGGACGCTAATATTCAAAATTTCAAACCCATTTTCTGCGAATTGAATTGCCCAACCAATTTTCCTTTCAAACCCATTTATGAATTTCATATGAAGACTCTTCAGAGCCATCCCTGACGAGTTTGGGCAATTTTTTGTTTCACATATCAGACTAGAGATATAGTTGTGATAATATCTCTTCCATGACACGCCAAGAGAGAGAGATCGTACTCTCTTCATGATACGTCAAAAGATCCTACTTGGCGATATGTGAAGAGAGCATGAGATGATCTCTTCACATGGAGATCGTATACACCGAAATGGCCAAATCTTTTTAGCGAACTTTCTATTCTTCCTGCCTAGACCATCTACATCACTGGTTCTTCACTGTGGTCCGCGAACTCAGCAGTCACTTAAAAAGGGAAAAAAAAGAAAAAAGTTTCATCTATTTAAGACAACCGCAAATTTAACAATTTTGGCAAAATCGGCCAATTTTTTGTTGGCATGGCTTTGAGAAATAATATGCCAAGGATTTTGCAGCCAATGCAAGTCCTAAATCTCATTCCATTGTTAATTTCCACAGGCTTTTACATTTGTTAGTCAGTTGATTTGTCTCTTTATATGAGAGCTGTTTGTCCCAGAAAGTTTGTTTCTTCAGAAAATTAAATCGATCTTGGCCTTGAAACATATTCCGTGCTTGGTGTCAAAGCCGACACGCTAGGTAGCGTCACAACGGTTATGTATAGTGATAAAACAGCTTACTAATAAGAACTTGTTACACTAATATCAATTTATTAGGGATTCTGGATTAAAATATTTCACGATTAGGTCGTGTTCTGGAACATCAATTTACACTAGTAATGTCCGTTGAAGTCTGCGACGCACGTTAAAGATTGTCCGTTCGGCTGGCTGGATGTTCTGTCGCTACGGATCGTCGATCGGGCCTTCAGGAAATAAAGCTCTAATCGCAGAAGTCTCAGTTGCTAGGAACGGATTCCACTCGTCGGAACCGGCTGGAATGAGGCGAACTCGAACTCCAAACGCAATTTGATCTAATTATCACAGAGTAGTGGACGGCTCGTCCCACACTCTCTCCAAAGAAGCTAGCTGCTTCGGAAATAGAGACGATCAAGCTTTGATCTCTAAACGACCCTTCTCAGCGAGAAAGAGGTCGTCACCCTTCGGAAACAGGATCGGGATCGGCCTAGGATCTGGATCAGATCCAACAGCAAAAACAGTCTCCGACTCTCCTCTTCTCTCGTCTCCTCCGTAAAAATCTCCTGCATCCGCTTTCAAAACTTTTTCCCTGGCGGGATCTGTAACAACCCCTCTCTTTGATATTGGCCTGTCATAGGCCCTTGGCCCTGGCCCGTGTGCAAAACGATATTTCTTCTTCATATCGTTATCGCACGGTGGGTCATTACGGCGTCTCATCAGGGGGATGGTCTGCCTTTGTTAGTCTTTTGTGTTATAGTGTCTTCGCTCTAGACATCGGGGCGCCTCGCTATTGTAAGTCGCTCCTCACCTGCGAGTCGAAAAGCTGACCCTTTTGTAAGCCACCCCTCGGCCGGGGAAAACTGTTGCATCTTCGCAGTTCGCCGATGGGCTTACTCTGTTTGAAGCCGAGGTTAATAAATTTCCTGGGCCATGAGGAGGGGAAATGTCACATCCTATAAAGGATCCTCAAAAGGTTAACCTTTACCTTACGGGGTGGGATAGCAGTTATCCCAAGATTACGGGCCCATTAAAGAAAAAATATATATACAATCGAATCCGGTTAATTGGACCACCGGTTAATCCGACTAGCCGCTTATTCGGACCGAATCCTAAAGAACCGAAACAAATCCTATTGCATAAGCCTAATACGGCATTTTCGTGTAATCGGACCAGCTGGTTATTGTGACCAAAATGGTCGCGTACCGATGTGGTCCGATTAACCGGAATCGACTGTATATTAGGGTGGAGCGAAAAAACTTTTTCTTGAAATTCACATTGCCTGACTCATTATTTGGTGTGAAACTGGCTGCAACAAATTTTCTCCAAATTTCAGCTCAAAATGTTGCCATCTTGAGGTTCCACACCTCAAGTGAATAATTGTATTGCATTTTTATAAAGTTTTTAATGCTTTTTTATCAAAATATTAATAATTTATTAATTGAATAATTAATTTATTTGTAAATTAATATTAGTAAGTACGTATTTGTAAGTAAAAAAATATAAAAAGAATACCCAAATCTCGAAAGGGGGTTGACAAGAATAGGAAAGATTTTTTTGACCAAGCAAACAGTAATTTGTTTGACATTTATGTATGCAAATGTTTAAATTGCGAACAATGCAAGTGTTCAGTGAAATATCCAAGTATGGAACGAAACTTTTTAGCAGACCAACGGCATCAGAGAAAAATGGCAATAGGATCAATTGACATTTCTGTAACTCAAAAATTGAAGCGTGTAAGAGAAAGGCAATGTAGAAGGAAAATCAGGAAGCTAAAATAAAGGAATTGAAAGATAATGCTTCTTTTTTATTTAAAAATATTACAGATTTAGAAGCAAACGCCGTCTTAGTATCTGATTCAGAATTGGAAGATATCTCTAAAGATGAATGACGATTACATTAGTCATGAAGCCAAATGTCGGAAAACAACTGACGATGAAACTCCCTCAACCTCCAAGACAGGCCAAATGAGAATATCACTGTCAAATCTAGCCGTTGCTTGTGATAGAACGGGAGTATCGGATAGGTCAGCTGCTATCATTTCATCCTCCGTTCTTCGTGATATAGGGATTGTATCCAAAGATACTCCATCTAAAGTTACTGACAGGAGTAAGCTGAGGAGCGAACGTCGTAAGGTACGATCACGGCTTAATTCTACACAAGTAACACAGTCTTTGTACGCCATCTACTTCGATGGAAGAAAGGACATACTATAGTGCAAGAAAAGAAGGGAAGTTCTTTAAATAAGACTGTAGCTGTGGAAGAGCATATTGTTTGTTTGTCAGAACCTGGTTATGTTTATATGGGACATGTGATTCCGGATTCTGGGTCTAGTGCGAATATTACAAGAAGCATCATCAACTTCGTTACACAGAAATAGATTACACTTTCGGAACTAGTTGCCCTTGAGTGTGATGGAACGAACGTCAATGTTGGGAATAAAAATGGCGTAGTTAGACGGCTTGAAATCTTTGTTGGCGATAAATTGCACTGGTTTGTATGCTTATTGCATACTAATGAACTACCTCTTCGCCACCTTTACTAGAAGATTGACGGAAAGACATCTGGGCAACACCAGTTTTCCGGAACAATACGAAAATCTCTGTAAACGTGCGAAACCTTTGTCGGGACAAGTTTTTTTTCTATTCCAGTTGCTCTGCCTGAAATTGATAAAAAAAACCTCAGTGCAGACCAAAAATACCTTTTCGATATTTCTAGGGCAGTATCCTTGGGGGAGTGCCTTCAAGATTTAGCTAACAGAAGTCCCGGAAAGAAGTCTCATTCAAGATGGCTCTTTACAGCCAACAGAAATATGCGCCTATATGTGTCGACTGCCGAACCAACGGAACATTTAAAGTTCCTAGTAGAACATGTCATGAAAGTTTACGTGCCATCCTGGTTTGAAATAAAGAAAATCCCAAGGGCTACTCATGGAGCACGTCATCTGCACGGAATGATAAAAAAAAAGCTCATTCTTGCCAGAAGATTTTAAGTCAATCGTTCACAAAGTTATTCAGAGGAATTCTTATTTTGCTCACTCTGAAAACATTCTGTTGGCAATGCTGTTAGATGAACGATCACATATTCGAGAACTTGGGCTCAGAAAAATACTGAAAGCAAGAAAAACTGATTGGAAGGGGAAAATACGCCAATTTGATCTTCCAAATTTAAATTTCGAAGCAGAGGAATATTTTGAGATGATTAACTGGGACAATCCTTTGGAACCACCAGCTACCATGAACCTCAGTGACGAAGACATAGCAAGTATGATCAGAAACGGTTCACAATTTGAAATAGAGAAGCTCCCTTGCAATTCTCAAGCAGTTGAGAGGCATGTGTGACTGGTAACACAAGCATCATTGGTAATATGTGGAGCAGAAGCCAGGGATGGATACATTCGCAGTGGAATCAAGTCACGAAAGTAACTTCCAAAGTTTGACACCAAAAGTAATTATTTTGGCCCTCATGTGAAATCCAAAATTGAAGACTGATTGCAGTAAATTGCAGGTTAGTAATATATTTTTGAACAGACAATGTTTTCCTGTTTCTTTTTTATAATTAGGAACTGTTTTTGAGTCAGAAAATAAAGGTATTGTAAACATTAAAATTAGATAAAAGAAATTGATTTTTTTTACTTTTGACGTTAATATTCCTTTCTTTGACCACCTGTGTGGAACCTGAAGACGATGAGTAATTGAGCTGGAAATTTTTTGCAGTGTCTTTTTTGCCAAACAGCACCATTTGTTGAGCCAGGAAATATTAAAATTTGTTAGGAAAGAGTGTCATATTTTTCTCGACGCCGGAAAGCTTGTTGACTACGCCGTGATCTGTCGTTTGCATATATCGTTTGCCTATACTAAAATAATAATATATATATTTATACTTTGTCTCTGTTCAGCGTCATCGCCTCATAATATCGCCGTTGTGGTGACGTAGTACAGACCGCGATCGTTATTTAGTATGACGTCATTACGGCAGGGGTATAAATCGTTTGTTTAAAGATGATGTTGGACAGTTGGCAACATGTGTATGCAAATCTTTGATCCGGGCAGTTGACGAATTTTTGTTCGAATGTAAGTTACTTGCCGACGGCTTCGCACGCTGGTTGCGTTTGTTCTTTTTCATTTTTTTTTACTTCGTTGTAATATTATGTTTTTCAAGTTATTTTTATGAAGTTTAGTGATTAAATAAACTTTTTTTTTTAAACTTATGCCTGCTACTTCAATTTCACGTATAATTTAATGCACTTTATCTACCGGCATCCACTGAACTTCAAGGGTTATGGGCCCAGGAACGCTGTTTAAGCCAGTAGAAGTGCAACGTGAAAGAAGTTAAAAGTATAAAGTTATCAAAGACGGCGGGCCCTTGATATCAGACGACTACATCGATGAGAGTTGCCGGTCTCTGCGGAGCTATGAAAATTAATATCGCCGACTCCATTTAATATACTGGTCGTGAAGAAATATTTTGGAGGAATTTGTGTTTAAAGAACTTTTTGCAGCAGATGTTCATCAAGTATTAAAGAACATTATTGGTTTCTCCTAATATAAATGAATATGGAAGTAGTCATCAAGCCTCTCGGACCTGAAAATTATGATTCCTGGGCACAAGATGTAAAAGTGCTTTTAATCGAGCGTGATGCCTGGGATATTACTCAAGGTACCGAAAAAGCTCCTCCTGAAGGTGCGAGTGCTAAGGAGGTAAGAAACTTTTTCTCCCGACGTAATAAGGGATTTAGTGTTATATACAGTTGGCTCTCTGTTTAACGACTTTCAAGGGACCGTGAAAAATCATCCTTAAATAGAGATCGCCCTTAAACAGAATTTGTGAAAATATGACATTTCCCATAACGTCGGAGGGGCCGGGACTGGGAAATATCGTCTTTAAATAGAGATCGTCGTTAAGTAGAGTGTCGTTAAACAGAGAGCCAACTGTATTTACATGTAACTGAAGAGTATCGTTCCTTACTACATGATATTGATGACCCTAAAATTGCATGGGATACGCTTAAAGCGCATTTTCTGCCAGATTCTAGAGCAAGAATTATCGGTCTTATGGACCAGTTTTTCCAATGTCGTTTAGAACCTGGAGAAGAGATAGGTTTGTTCGGAGCTAGGCTCCAAAGCCTTGTAAACAAATTAGCTGAGGCGGGGAAAAAGCCAGATTATTGGCATCATGCTTTTCAACTTATTAGATGTTTACCCACAGAATTTGCAGCAATAGTGCAAGCAATTTAAAGGTGGAGTGACGTGAAATTTACCCCAGCTAATGTTATAAGCGAATTAATAGCGGAAGAAGCTAGGTTAAACCAAAGCAGACGGGATGTAGGAGAAACAGAAATTAGCTACTCAAGAGCAAGGAAAAACCCCTCACACAGCCAGAAATATAAAGGCGGCAAATATCAGAATTCGATAACAGAAAGGGAAAAACGGAAGTGCTTTCGTTGTGGAAAGGTGGGTCACTTAATAGCCTCTTGCAGAGTTAAATTTCCGAAACAAGATGTTTCTAGTACAAATCAGAACAACTCTAACAATAATAGTCAGAAGATAGGCGGGGGAACTAAAGGTAGAAAACCAAAAAATAACCTGACAGAACTGGTGAACAATATTGAAGATGTAAAATACAGAGGCTGTTCACACATTTTTTAGACGATGTATATTGTACTCACAAAACTAAATTACAAAAAATTCTTGTGTTTTAAATGTTCTATTTGACATCCCTTATTCTGAACTATCTTTCGACACCGCAATTTCCAGGACAATAATGCCTTTTGAAGTGTCAGAAGAGGTATTCTATCCCATTCCTCCTGAACAGCTTTCCAGAGTCCTGTAAGGGTTTTGGGACGACGTTTGGATAATGCAAATTTTAAAAGTCCGAAAGCACAAAAATCCATAGGTGATACATAAGGAGATTTAGTAGGGATATCAGTGAAGGGTATGGCCTTGATACCAGTTTTTTGTTCCATTTCTTTTAGGAAATTTACAGGGGTTTTGATGTGTCCTGATGGAGTCTCACAGATTGATGACACTGTGGGTAAAGCGATGGTATTTCATTCAGAAAAAATGGCGATAAAATATGTTCTTGATAGTATTTGGAGTTAATCTTGACATTTTTTTCCACTCTCTTTATTTTTAACTTGCCATTATAAGAAAAACCAGCAACAATCATGAATCCCTTAGAAAATCTTTCTTTCGATTCTTTGAACCATGTACTTAAATTTTTTCTCCCCTTTTATGATAATAAATGGCTCTTTTTTTGTTGCAATCATTTAAATAAACCCCTGATTCATCTATTGTGTCAATTGTTTTCCATTTTTCTTTGGATAAGTGTTTCTCATATAGAATTCTGCAGCGTGTCCTGCGTTCAGCGATATGATTTGGAAGAAGACGCTGCACATTGCGTTTTTTCGCTTTCTTAAGATTTAAATCAACGTTTATCATTTTGTTTACAGTGGACACCGATCATTTTAATGATTTTGCAACTGTCCTTTGACTAGGGGGATTTTCTTTTAACATTAAACAACGTACCTTTGCAATAGTCGAAGTTGTCTGTTTTTTCCTTGGATACTTGTTTGGAATTTTTGTCCCACTTGAGGCTCCAATTTGACGTTTTTTTTCCTTTCTTGTTGACGATATTACCTATCGACGCTTTAGATATCACAAAACCATCACTCTCACATCGTTTTTGGATAACGGAGTATGTATATTTCTTTTCGGAAAGAGCATAAATGTAGCCTTTGAACCACTGCTTTGTTAAAAACGCCATTTTGAATAAAAACAAAGCTTTCAAGCCGCAGACGATAATTTTGACTTTTAAAAACATAGTACAATTGCAATTATTTCTTTTGCAGCAAACGATTTTTTATTACCGCTTACCAAAATCGTCTAAAAAATGCGCGAACAGCCTCTGTATAATAAACAAACGTGGCTTTTTGACACAGGTGCAAGTTCTCATTTTTCATGTAACAAATCCCTATTTTCCACCTTTAAAAAGGTTACCAACAACAAGGATGTCAGTAGCCATAGACGGTCTAACTTTTTCAGTTGAGGGAAAAGGTGACGTAGTATTGTTTATAAATAACCGGAAAATAATCCTTTCCGATGTCCTGTACTCTCCCAAACTACGAAGAAATCTGATATCCGGTAAACAACTTGACAGTCAAGGGAAAACATTTATAGGAGGGAATGGAAAAATTGTCGTAAACGACGAACATGGAAGATTCGAATTTGAAGCGAAGCTAACAAATGGATTATATTTTCTTCACCCCAAGTATCCTAAATTTAAAGAGAATGAAGCATACGCAATAGGTGGAGATCTAAAAGAGTGGCATAGAAAATTTGCCCATATAAACACGAAACAAATTGTGAATACCAGTAAGCACAATAGCGTTAGAGGCCTACCAGGATTAAAACATAAAGAACTGTCGTGTGAAGTTTGTAAAATTGCTAAGTCGCGACAAATATCACACAAATCGATATCAGGAATAAGATCCACTAAACCCCTCCAGTTGCTTCATACAGATGTATGCGGGCCTCTGCCCACAAAATCAAGAGAAGGCCATCGGTATTTCTTAACAGTAATAGATGACTTCAGTCGTAAAGTCACTGTTTTTCCATTAAAAGAAAAATCTGAAGTGTTTGAAACGTTTAAGCGTTATCAAGTAAGAGCTGAACGATTTCTAAATTCGAAAGTTGTCACAGTTAGGTTTGACAACGGCCTCGAGTATTGCAGTTCTCAATTCGAAAAATATATCGACGAGCTTGGCATCAATCACGAGCACACCAACATTCTGCCTCAACAGAATGGGGTGAGTGAGTCTTAGCGATATAATTGCACTGCTATGGACGCTGTAAAAACTCTCCTAAAAGACGCAAATTTAAGTGAAGGATTTGGGGCTGAAGCGCTATTACACTTTATGTACACACGTAACAGAGTTTGTCATGACGGCCAGACCAAAACCCCCTTCGAGCTTTATGGAGGGGGAAAACCATCGGTGAAACATTTGAAAGCGTTCGGAATTATTGCCTACGTTAGTGTTCCTAAACAACGAAGATCAAAATTACAGATGAGGACCAAGAAGGGTATTCTCGTGGGATACGCAATGAAGACTATGGGTTATCGAATCTGGATTCCCGAAGACAGACAACTAGTAGAAACACTTAATGTCAAGTTTGAAAAGGAAAGCGCTAGTGGTAGCGTACTGGAACCAGGTAAAGAAAGCACTTGCAAGAAGGAGTGTAGAAAATCTGAACCGAAGAAAATCTACTTTAAGATTGATAATGAAAGCGATTCAGATTCAGAATATGAAAGTTCGACGGAAGACCTGAAACATTCAGAATCTGAGTCAGAATCAGAATCAGAAGATCGAAATTCAAGTTCAAAAGAATCCACTAAGAAAAATGAAATAATATGGGTTCGAACAGCCGTACCAAGGAAAGACGGATCTCGAAATGATATCTATTATAAAATAAAGGGTACGAAATCAAGGCTGAGGTCATACAATGATGTGGAAAATTACTGCAAGTCGCATAGTATCAAGTATAACGAATCAGACTTTTCATTTAGTACAAACGATACATTCAGCGGGGAAGTAAAGTCTATAGATGAAACCAGTAATGTCGTAGCAAGTACGAGTAGTGCCTGACTAAACGTAGAAATCCCAAGTTGTTACAATTCAGCCCTGAGAAAGCCTGAAGCGAAAGACTGGTTCAAGGCAATGGAAGAAGAAATTTTAATGACGAAGAAACGTAAGTATGGGAATTAGTACCAAAACCTGATAAGGCGAAAATTCTCGGTAGTCGTTGGGTTTACACGACGAAGCGAGACAGCAAGAATAAAATTGTTTCCTTTAAAGCTCGTTTGATAGCCCAAGGTTTTCGACAGCGTAAAGGCGAAAGTTACGACGAGGTTTTCAGCTCAGTGGTCAACTTTACAATCATCAGACTCTTCTTTGCCATATTTGTAATCAACTTAAAGTGGAAGCATTGTCAACTAGACGTAAAAAACGCATATTTGTATGCCCCCCTTTCAGAAACCATTTATATGATGCAGCCTCCAGGATTTTTAAATCAAGATAAACCGGATTACGTTTGTCTCTTAAAAAGGGCTCTTTACGGACTTCATCAGAGTGCCCGTGAGTGGTTTTTCGAGATACAAGACGTTTTAGAATCAATTGGTTTTATAAAGATTTCCTGGGCAAACTGCGTTTACATCTATGAAAATAACGTTATTTTACTACTTTATGTAGACGATATTGTGTTGATTTCGAAGAATGAAAAATTCATAAAGCTGATTATCGGGAAATTAGAGAAGAAACTTGAACTGAAAATCCTCGGTGAAACAAAAATGTTACTTGGAGTTCCATTTGAAGAAAAAGACAAAAAGTTAACTATCAATCAAACTACTTACATTGAGAAAGTATGGAAAAGGTTTGGCAAATTTAATCCACCTATAAATTCACTTCCTATTTCAAAAGGGGTATTTTTGTCAAAATCCCAATGCCCCCAAACAGAAGACGAAAGAGTTGAAATGGGAAAATTTCCATATAGAAGTTTAATCGGATGTTTATCTTTCATAGCTGGAAGAGCACGTCCTGATATTAGTTTCTCGGTAAATTTGTTATCCCAGTATCAAAGTAATCCGGGAAAAACTCACTGGAATGCATTACTAAAACTTCTGGGTTATATTTTCTCTACTCGGCAAATAAAATTAAACCTTCACAATATCAATAGTTTAAAGTTGCATGTGTACCGCCTATGATGTGACGTGAGCGGGACGCAAATGGCTGGTCGCCTTGCAAAAACACCACCTTCGTGAAGCCTTCTACGCACGGTTCACGTTGATACCAACCTTCCGGAGCTTGCAGCGAGGGAGGATCTGAGATCAGATAAAGTTGCAGTTCTATTCCTTCGTGCGCATAATGACAAAAATCGGTATGGCCGTCCTTGGCTGAACCTCCTGCATGCCGAATCCGTGGTTAAGAATTGTTGCCAAAGTCTATGAACCACAGACAGACTCACATTTAGCCATATGGCCACTTCTGTCTGACTTTGTCCTACCTCTAGTCTCCCAATAGCTCGCCATCGCAGTTCTTCGGTCAAATGATGTCTGGAGTTCATTGTTACAATTTGACTATGCCAAATGTCTAATCTCAGCCTCGCATGAGCACAGATAAGGCGTGGACTGTCCACCTCATAGAGAACAGTGTTTTCTGACCTGTAGGTACTCATGCACATTGCTTAATCATTTCAAAATAAAATAAATGATTTATGAGATAAAAGACAAGGTAAATTAAAAAAAAAAAATGTGAAGTCTCTTTTAAAAATCCTCTCTCCAAACAAAAATAATAATGATGATCTCGATGGAAGTCCATTACGAAGATGTATACCATTTTTCCTTTTTTAAACAAGAAGGTAACCCAATCGGAGCGAAAAAGCAAATTATCTGGAGTCGTGTTTACTACTTCCCCAGTTCTCGGCCTCCTCCCGTAGCCGAGCGGAAGTATCGCGTAGTGTTTGTTCAACCCGATCCTACAGGTGCTCTCCCTCGTCTACGAATGGACGGGGGTGAAAGTAGATGTTAACCTTTAGCTTACGGGGCCCATTTTTTCCGATTCCCTCTTTAGAACGAGAAATTTCATACTCCCTTTATAAGAACGGCCACGTATACGTATACGTACGGGAGGTTACGTAGACATATGAGGCGCTGAAAGGCAAAGTGGTGTAAGTCAGTAAGTCAAGTGGTGCAAGTCAAAAGAGATTTACTGTAAAAACTACAAAAAATTCCACTATAAATTGAACAAATAAAAATTCATAATAATTATTATACTATTGAAAATAATAATTATTTGCAATTCCACTATAAATTGAACATGGAGATTATATTTTTGCCCTCAAATAAAAAAAGTTGAAAATGTGACTTAACCACTTTGCCTTTCACCACCTCATATATATATATATATATATATATATATATATATATATATATATATATATATATATATATATATATATATATATATATATGTATACATACATATATATATATATATATATACATATATATATACATTCACACACACACAAACATATATATATATATATATATATATATATATATATATATATATTATGAATTTAATATTGTTAAATTTCAAAATTACCTAACCTGTTTACATAAATCTGTTTTTAAGAACATTATTGTAAATCAGCTTGTACGTATGAATAGGCTTTGTTCTAAAGACAATAGGAATAAGCATATTTTAGACTTGATAGCTGTGCTAACACGTAATAATTACCCTGATAGTCTTTCCAAGCACATAATTAGTAGTTTTAGATTACATGAATAGTTAGTTCTGTTGCAACTAATAAGTAAAACAAAAAATAAGTAATTAGAAAAAATAGCTCCTAAAAATAAAATAAATGACAAACAATAAAAAATAAAGTAAAAACTAAAAATAAAACAAAAATAACATACTTTTAGTAATAATAATAAAGCTAATATACTTAAGGTTAAATAGTCCTAAACACAGTCCTTAAAGTAGGATAGCTGTGTTTCCATTAGCTCCTTGGATGCAAGTTTTGTGACGTCAGTCATCTTGCGGTTACTTATTCTTAACTTCCACTCTGTCTGGAGCCAGGCTTGGTGTTCTATGGTTGAGTGGATACATATTCAATTCTACAGTTACTCATGGATTGTACGGTGTCTGAGTATGTTTATTGTATAGATCACACTTATCTGAAACAATCCATTGGTTTTTAGACAGTATTGACACCGCTGATGATGAGATATTGTCTAAAACCTCTTTCAATCTTATCTTTTCATGGTTTTGGTTCCTGGCTGTAGTAGCTTTAGTGCTCATACTGGTTTTTCTCTTTCAACTTTATCTTATATATATATATATATATATATATATATATATATATATATATATATATATTCCTTCTTGGGCCCGTATTCTTGGTATACATGCTATCCCACCCCGTAAGGAAAAGGTTAAGTAAAATTAGAATTTAGAGCAGTGCTTCCTAACCTTTTGTCGATCACGGACCAGTTGTCAACCAATCAGCCTAGAGGCAAAAGTGGGTTTTATTTTCCGAATCAACAAACAAACTATTTGGTATCAACAACATTCTTAAAAAGTGGCAAATCTATATATATAAAACAGTTCCGTAACTGACTGACTGACTGACTGACTGACATACAACGCACAGACCAAACCGCTGGACCTAAAGGGCTGATATTTTGCATGGCGATTCTTCTTATGGTGTAGGGGTGCACTAAGAAAGATTTTTGAAAAATTCTTCTTAGGTTTTTTTACATTAAATTTTGGGTTCTTTTTGGGTCGACCTTGAGGCCGACTTCCTCCAGATAATAAGGAAGCACAGGACTCATGCATACTTATGTTAAATTCTATATCTGCGCCCTCTAACCAACTTTTACTTTTATTTAAATAATTACAAGATAAAAAGAACTTTTTATACACCATGTTTTAAAATTTTCTGTTGAATCATATAAACTTGACAATTCTATGTATTAATAAATACTTTTTAGAATTTCTTTTTGATGAATTATCCCATCAACTTGAAAGAAAATCAAGTTAATTGGAAGTTAACATGCGTTTAACTTTTCGTTCCCGTTCCGGCCGATAGATGGCTGCACCATTCAACAAAACAAAATTAACTGAAAAGAATTCAATTCTGCTTAAAGATGGCTAAAAGTATCAAAATAATGCATTGTCATCGTGTTCTGAGCTATTCTAAAAGTTTCAAATGTCTAGTTAGTCGGGAAGTTAGTTAAAAATCGATTGCAAGATTTGTAAGGGACAAACACACACACAAACAAACAAGAAAGCAAGTTAATAAAAACATGGTAAAAACTGTCTATCATCATATTGGCTGCAGCCCCCTTTTCAGAGAATTTTGACGAAACGCTTGATATTTTTAACTGTAAATGCCTCTGTGAATCAGGAGTTACATCCTAACACTCATTTTTTCATAATAAAATTCATTAGACGAGAATTTCGTTCTCCTTTCTTGTGTTTCTGCTTTTCTTCAAATACCTTCATTTTTGACAGAGTGCACACACGATCTGAAAAAAATAAATTAAAAACGATTGGGGATCGATGTGGTATTCAATTATATATCATTGTAAAGCTTAGGATTGTCGCTATAGAATATTAAAAAATTAACCTGGATACATGTGGATAAAAAAAACTGTATACGTTGAAAAATTAAAAACGAAAAAAAAAATTACAATTTTTACGTAGTTATTTCAAAATCTATTATAACACATATTGTCTCTCATTTGAATGAAATTTTAATTGAAATAAAAAAAAAGTACTTAATTTCTAAAGTAAAAAATTCATCAGAACAGTAGTAATATTCTTCACTTCAAATCTTGTTAGATGTTATTGAAAGCATTGCAGAATTGCAACTAAATTGATTGCATAAATGGAATTAAATTATCACATCACTTCAGCCGCTTATGACTCATCGCTCTTGAATGTTTGCCATAATTATTACCTCGAATTGTGACCCATGGGGGGGGGGGTGTGTTATTGTCATGGGATCAGCAATTAATCGATTCTTTGAATTGACTTTTGACTTTTGTCCACCTATCTTGCACTAGGCGATTCACTGTACGACGCAGGGAATGCTGCTTTATAGGGTTCCCTTATTGTGGATGTACAATCTGCAGTCCGTGGACAGCTTGTTCAACTACAGATCGTAGCTGGTCGACTGAAATGCTTCTCACTCGCAGAGTGATACCTTCAAGTCTGCCAAGGTTACCAGGTGAACAAGATTTTTTGAGAGCCCCCACGGCCAACAATCACACGGGTTAAGATCTGGAGAACGAGATGGCCAAGTTTTCGGAAACGCACGCCAGTGAAACGTTGTCGAAGAAACTGCTGTACACAGTGTGGAGGCGCTCCATCTTGCATGAAGGTTATTGAGTCAGAACATTGCCGCTGTTGCAAATGGGGTATATCCTTTTGTACCTGTTGGCCGTCAAGGTGCATGTCTCGGGTTTACTGTGAGTAGCCTCTTGCGAGTCCAAGAATGAATGTGGCTCTGGGAATCTGTAAATTACGGTGAGTGGAGTATTACCTCTTAGAAGGTACGGGGATTTTCTACGTCCCACATGCGACAGTTATGGGTTGTTCACTGTTCCACGAAGGTGGAGATGAGCCTCGTCGCTCCCCAGAATCTGCCAAAAATTTCATTTCGCATAAGTTTAAAAAAAAAAAAAATTATAATTATTTTTGTCATTTTTTATATTTTCTGTTCTAAAGCGCCACTTATCAGAGTTTAAAGAACATTTTTTCGTTTCCGCATGTCTTGAGTAGTGTGTGTACAAAATTTGAAGCTTATACAATGAGTAGTTCAATATATAGAAAGATCTGAATAAGGGTGTTTTAATTATGGCCACCAGGTATAATCTTTTGACGAAGAAATTTTTATTGTACGACTCTTATTTAACAATATCATAACACATATTTTTTAACACACAAAAAAAATATAATTAAAAATATTAAATGTCAGCGTGTTATGGAAAATTTAAAGCATATTTTAAATGAAATACGAATTCGATATTGACTTGAGATTTTCCGGGACCCACAGTTTACGCACCACTGTTCTGTAGCATCCTATCTATTAGTAAAGACGCTAACTAATGAAGACCAACTGAGAAAACAACTCTACTGCATTTATTAACGTACAAATGACAGACACACTTGCAGTAGAAACAAGATATAAAAAAAATTCTAGAAGCGATCTGAATGAAGTACCGCAAAAATCTCAAACGAAAATATTAAAAAAAAAAATTAAAAATTCAGGTAGTCTCTTCTAACGAAACTACCGAGGGTAATTAAAGTAGGATTACTTACCGTTGCTTACGTCTTTTGTATTTATATATGTGTTATGTATATATGTATCTATATATATGCACGTATGTATATATATATATATATATATATATATATATATACACTCATGGACAAAAAAATTAGCGCACCAAGAAATAATTGCGGGATCGTAACGAAACTTGCAATGAAGGTACATGTCGGGGAGATATGCAAATGATTAGAAATGCAGCGTGATTGCGCATTACGTATAGCCGGTAGAGGGCGTTGAACATCGTACTCTGTGGAGTATAAAACAGGTAACCAAAGCTTCTTTGAGTGTGCTGAATCATTTACAAAGGAAGAGCTGAGATAGACATGCCATTACGCCGTGTTCGAAGACAATATAAGCAGTTGTCGCAGTTTGAGAGGGGAAGAATCGTCGGGATGATGGAAGCTGGGTGGTCAGCTAGGCGAGTAGCTCGTCAATTAGGCCCCTCTGATTGTGTTGTGAGGAGGTGTTGGGACCAGTGGACCCGAGAGATGTCATGTACACGAAGACCAGGCTCAGGACGCCCTCGACAGACCAGTCGTCGAGAAGACCGCCACATCGTAAGAAATGCCGCGTACAGCCAACTGCTTCATCGGCCGCCATCCAGGCACAGGTAGCACCTTCACTAGGGGACTCTGTGTCTTCTCGAACCATACGAAGGCGCCTGGCTGAAGGACAGTATCGCGGCTCCCATTACGTGTGCTGCCCTTGACGCCCACCCATCGACGCCTCCGTTTGGAGTTTTGCCGCGCACGTGGAAACTGGACTGCAGCGGAATGGAACCAGGTCGTCTTGAGCGACGAATCCAGATTCAATCTCGGCAGTGATGACAATCGTGTTCGTGTGTGGAGAGCCTGTGGTGAACGTTTCAATCCTGCCTTTCCTGTACAGCGACACATCGCTCCCACAGCTGGTGTGATGGTATGGGGTGCCATTGCCTACAATACACGGTCACCCCTAGTATTGTTCCGTGGCACCATGACAGCCCAGTGGTATGTTCATAAAATCCTGCAACCACATGTGTTGCCACTCATGCAACGGTTCCCAGGAGCCATTTTTCAACAAGACAATGCTTGGCCTCATACGGCAAGGGTGTCACAAGACTGTCTCCGCACTGTTACTACCCTTCCTTGGCCTGCCCGATCCCCAGATTTGTCTCCAATCGAGCATATCTGGGATCATTTGGGACGACGAGTTGGGCATCCCACGAGTTTGAACGAACTAGAGGCAAGGTTACAGCAAATATGGAATGAAATGTCTCAAGACATCATACAGAACTTGTATGACTCAATGCCCTATCGCATCGCATCGTGCATTCGCGCTAGAGGGGGTCCAATACTCCACAGAGTACGATGTTCAACGCCCTCTACCGGCTATACGAAATGCGCAATCACTCTGCATTTCTAATCATTTGCATATCTCCCCGACATGTACCTTCATTGCAAGTTTCGTTACGATCCCGCAATTATTTCTTGGTGCGCTAATTTTTTTGTCCATGAGTGTATATGTATGTCAAAATTTTGACTTATTTTGGTACTTTTCTGTTTAACTGTTTACTGCTTGCCCAAGCGATACAGACTGGGTTTGGCGCACCGCCATAATTATAACTCGCGACGCAGGACATCTGAAATGTTGCTTTCCGGAGGACCTTTATGGAGGAACGTAATCCTACGTTAAAATATTATTCACAAATGTAGCCTTTACGCTGTTTGAGGCGAAACCTTCTAGCTCAGAGTTTCTCAACCGTTGAGTTACGGACCCCCGTCAATGGATCCCCTCTACACACGCTTTTTGGTGTGTATGTGTGTGTGTGGGAGGGGGTCTCCCACCCTGCCTATTTTCCTTAAAAAGGCTTTTCAGGACCTAAAGAAAAAACACTAAAGTGCATTTTTCATAATTGCAGATCAATGATTAATTTAACAAAAATGCAGTTTTAAGACATGGAGAACAAAAAGAAATATTGATTGCTGTATGTAAAACCTCAAGAAAAGTAATGCACCTACAGCATGGATTCAGCATTATCTATATATCTATAAAACAGTTCCGTAACTGACTGACTGATTGACTGACTGACATATAACACACAGACCAAACCGCTGGATTTAAAGGGCTGACATTTTGCATGGCGATTCTTCTTATAGTGTAGGGGTGCACTAAGAGAGATTTAAAAAAAATTCTTCTTAGGTTTTTTAAATTAAATTTTTAAGCTGTTTTTGAAATACTCTTTAAAGTTTGCATTTAAAATAATAAATTGAGGGTTATTAAATTTATATCACGGGAAAAATCGTAAAAATTCCTTTAAAATGAAATCTTTGTCGAATCTTTACCTCCATTTTCTGATATTTGGTGAATTTTTAAAGATTTATTTTTAGAATTTAATTTATAAAATGCCGATCACGTGGTTTCTTTTCTTTTTGTGATACTCTAAACTAATTTTGCGTCACGTGCATAATAGCGAAATAGACAAAAAAAATATATATTTTGCTTGCTAATGCGGCAGACGATTGAACATTATCCAAAATAATATTAAAATACAGTAAAAGAAATGTTCCACAAACTATACTATATTAACTGTACTATATTCTTTAGTATGTTCTATTAGATTTAATTTGAATATTTCTCTACATTATTTGTCTATAAAAGTATCCGTTACGATTTTTTTATAAATATACGTTTTCGTTTTTTTATATCAATTGCATACATTGACCGTTGTATTTAATTGAATGTACTCCGTAGCGAAGTACGGGTTTTCAGCCAGTATAACAATAAAAATACAAAACTCTTCCTTAGATAATTTTTTTTCCGTTGAGGAAATGCCAAAAGTGACAACAGAGATGGACGAAAGACAAATTGACGTTTAGAATGTGTGCACTGCTCGTAGTAAGTCACTGCGAATTTCCCTGCCCCCCCCCCCTCTCCCCAGATGAAGGCAGCAGAATTCTAACATACTGGGTTTGAAACAGACATATCCCTTTCACGGCAGATAAATACTGACAAATATTTCGGTGAATTTCGCTTATTTACTCCTTCAGTGTCGCCCAGTGGCTAAGTGGTTAAGGCATCAGCCTGCAACGCCGGGGGTGCGGGTTCGATTCCCGCATAAGACTTGGCTGTATTCTGGGGAACCGGTCAGTCTTCCGCCTGCAAATGGAGCCCCGTCTAGAAAGGGGAGCTGCAACCCCATCGTCCATCCCCGGTGTCATCGTTTGTCAAGAAAATTCTTCTGTGATTGTGTCATTTGGCTGTTTCTGTTTCCTTGTATTCATATGTACACCGGACTGGGGTGTAATGTCGTCATCCCCCAGCGGCATTAGCCCCCCCCCCTCTTCCCCCCAAAAAACATTCAGTGGGCGCGCCCATGTACAGAGTGCAACATTTTCGTAATTTTGAATGGTTTGTTTTTACACGTAAGGTATGAATGTTCTCAGCAGTTTCTGTTTATAGCTGCGCCCTTTCTAATGCAGGTCTGATTTTCCGACCCTTGCATTCCTTTCCATTCATTGGTAATCGTGATTTAACCGAGGTAAACCAACGATTATACTGGATTACAATATGACAAAAGCAGGAGTCGATGTAGTCGATCGAATGTGCAGCTATTACGAGGTATCCCGAAGCTATTACGCATATCACGAAGATGGACAATCTCATTTTAAAAAAAAGTTTTTGGACTTAATAGAAATCCGTTCGCGAGTTGTCCTGAGATCCAATAAACCGGGCAGTTTTGAAATAAGACGATTGTATCTGCATTCTTTGGGCTTTAATTATAAATATATCTCAATATTATAAACATTTTATATCTTGTTATAAATTAGAATTATTATTTTCAATTTTGAAAAAAAAAAGGTTTATTACAAAAGGAATAATCAATGTTGAAAGAGACGTTGCACTTTGTGCCAGTCGCGCCTGCTGGTGTTCCAAAAATTGGCGCGCCCGCTGAAGGGTTAAGTTGAACCCATGGACTGGGAAGTACTGTTCTAGCTTGATCAATACGGCCGCTTAAAAGAAAGTAAGCCTTCAACGGATAATTAAGTAGAAATTATACAACTAAGATGCGGAAGATTAGCATTTGTAGGATGAAAGGAAGACATTTCACACGAATTGGAGCATTTTTTATTTATTGAAAATATTTGGTACTACTAGCATGGATAGGATCAGGCTGATTATTAAGAATGAGAGGAAAAAAATATTAATACAAGTTTGTTCGGAGAGAAATTTTGATTTATTGAAATCGAATTATGAAGAAATTAAATATACCAGCAGGCAGATTAAATCAATAATTACAAGATAAAAAGAACTTTTTATATACCGTGTCTTTAAATTTTTTGTTGAATCCTATAAACTTGACAATTCTATGTATTAATAAATACTTTAAAAAATTTTTTTTCATGAATTATCCCATCAACTTGAAAGAAAATGAAGTCAATTGGAAGTTAAATTGCATTTAACTTTTCTTTCCCGTCCCGGCCGATAGATGGCTGAACCAGTCTACAAAACAAAATTAACTGAAAAAGAATTCAATTATGCTTAAAGATGGCTAAAAGTATTAAAATAATGAATTATCATCGTGATCTGATCCATTCTAAAAGTTTCAAATGTCTAGCTAGTCGGGAAGTTTGTTAAAAATCGATTGCATGGTTTGTACCGGACAAACAAACACACACACACAAACAAACAAGAAAGCGAGTTAATAAAAACATGGTAATAAAAATCAGAGATTGGGGCTTGAGTGTATGGCAAGACAGGTGGAATAGAGGTGACCGTGGCAGACCTGTTTATAGTATATTTCCTGAAGTATCAACACATAGGCTATCTTAAAATTTTTTTATTAACCAGGCCATCACTCAGCACGGCTGTTTCCACTCATATCAAAATAGATTTTTTGGAAAACCTGACTCTTGCGAGTGTGGTGCTGTACAGACTACAGAACACTGTCTGAAAGTATGCGACAGATGGAAATATCAACGTTCCAAACTTCCTAGAGCTATGTTGAAAGGGCCGGCTAACCAATTTTATTTGGACTATTATTGTCGTAGATTCATTACGATTGTAATGAACGATCTATTAGATGAACATTACCCTTATCAGAGTACCTCACATTCCTAGATTTGCTGGGAATAGAGAAACTTGGCCTATATTTATTATTTATAACTACGTAAAATATTTACCATTAAGTAGATTTGGTTTACCATTAGTAATTTGGTTTTTGTTCTCGGTCCTGGGCCTAGCCCTTCTGACGGGTCGGATTTTCTTTAGAATTTCTCCATAGGTTAATGTCATACTGTCAAGTTTAATGTGTTTGTTTCGATGTTAATGGAAATAATAGTTATTTGAAAGAGTTTTGTTATGTATAATTGTTGGCAAAGTTGTTTAGAATTGCATACAAATGTCTAATGCAGTTATAGGTTGTATATGAGTTTATAGAATTAGTTTATTGGCTTTGTTTAAATTGATTGTGGGTTGTTTTCATTTTTGAACATGTTTTATGTGCTTAATGGTTGTGCTTATATGTTTGTAGAGGTGCTAAGTTTATAATTCTGGTTTGTTGTTTATATTTGAAAGTAAATTTTGTATTTTATGTATAAATTGTGATTCTATAAATTGTAGTAATTGTATATATATGATTAATTGTAGTTATGGATGTGTTTGAGTTTTTCTCGTGTATTGAGCCATGAGGCTTTTGAACTTTGCTGTTTTGAATTATGTAAGAAATGTAATTTAATTGTTGAAGTTTGTAAGCTTTCGCACGTCTAGTCGTCAGTCATTACTTACAGTATACCTTCGGGCATGGCCGGTATTGCTTTTAGATTATTGAAATCGTTTGGTGTGATTAGTATTAATATGATTTGGAAGAATGAGAGGAAGCTATTTCACATGAATTTGTTCGGAGAGGAATTTTTGATTGATTGATTGGGTTGAAAGACACTTTCCGATGTATTTTTGAACGGCTTAATAACAGTTTCAAATCTCACATTAATATTATCTAAAGGTTTTAATTTTTGCGGTAAAAATGATTATAGCACAACAAGTTCTAGAGATTTCTTGGATGTTATTTAAGATGTCATGGCAGTGGATTGTTACAAATCATTCGAATTTTGTCTTCACATCTTCCTTAAGATTTGGAAAAATATAAATCAAACTGAACTTTTACATTAAAAAATATCTCTTGCGAAAAAAAGAAATTAAAGCTCATAAGTAATAAATAATCGAACACGATAATTAAAATAGAAATACGTCGTTATTTTGTAAGTAACGCAATGATAAAATTAACTTATAGACTGGAAAGTTCCCCCCATGAGGATTGCAGGGGTGGTGGAAGGGAACGAGTCTATTCACTGCCAGGGATGGCCCGAGTGGCTATATCGGGCTCTGTCTGCC
>OU015496.1:9307941-9342941 GCA_907164885.2 Dolomedes plantarius
CATAAAGGCTAGAAGCTGCAATTTACGGTAACTTCCGGTTCAATTTTGTAGCAGTTGATAGTTTTTAAAATAGCTATAACTCTGCTTCTAATTGATGTAAAATGAAAATCAAAATGGTTTTGAAAAGAGAAAAGATTGAATTACACGATTCTTGCAAAAAAATAAAATTGACTTTTAACGTAGACAGTCACCTTAAGTTTGATAATCTGAATGATGTCGGAACCTGAAATGGATACACAACTTTATTTCGATGTACTAGAGGAGTCTTTATTATAAATTTTATAAAATTTCGTTAAAAATTATGACGCAAGGAGCGTTTCATCAAAGACTTGCAAATCTGGAAATGACGCATTTTGAGAAAAAGTCATTTAAAAGATATTTTATTCACCTACCTATAATATTTACTTTTCTAAAGCCACCAAGCTTTCATTTTAACTTTCATTGCATATTTTAAATGCTTTTTATTTCAATATTTATATATTTTTAAAATATTTACCCCCCCCCCCAAAAAAAAAAAAAAAAAAAAAAAAAATTCCAATTTTTGTTCGATTTTTGGTAATTTGAAAGTCCACCAACCCCTTAAAAGAAAGCAAACTGTATATTGTTTTGTCCAAGGAAGAAGTTTGTCTTAAGTTTATAGCTCAAGGGATATGAATATTTTCTACGAAAGGTACTTATTGCGGAGAGAGGCTCTTGACTAAAGATGTGCGCATGTGCAATATCACAGATGGGCAAACGCTCGGAGAGTGAAGGATCTGTTTCACCATCAATATTTTGAAATGAGGATTGCGAAACACTGCTACGCCCCCCCCCCCCTTTTTATCAAATTACCAGCCCAATACCCGACGAGGGCTACTCTCCGTTACGTCATTGGGTTCATTTCGTCGAAATTCACTTTAACAGTCAAGTGTTGACATTGCTCGCAGGAGATCACCCGGTCATGGGACGACCCGGCATTCAATAGGAATAGAATTGTTTTGAGAATGGAAGCTCCTAATTCAACCCCTTTTAAGGCAGGTTTAAGGAGAAAAACAGGGCAAAAACAATTGGGTTTTTTTACAAAAGGGCATCGGGAGAACCTGGACGCGCCATTTCAGCTCCCTGGCCCGTATGGGTCAAGGGATCAATCGGAGAGTGAGCGGCATTTGGCCTTTATATAGAGACATTACTCAAAACAGTCGGTATCGCAGTACCCCATTCTTTAACTTTATAAAAATACTAAAAGTAAATAAATAAATATATAAATATACGTATGTATATATACACACACATATATATATATATATGTCACGGGCTTTCGCCGCGGAAAATACACTAGGACTTTAATAGGAAATTACCGTTTAACGCTTATTACTGTAATTAAGTATAGCTTATGCTACTAGCATCATATATATATATATATATATATATATATATATATATTATATATATATATATATATATATATATATATATATATATATATATATTTATATATATATATATATATACAGTGGAATCTCGATCGATCGTTTTCCGAATCATCGTTTACCCGTATGCGTTGTTTATTTCACCCAGTCCCGACGCTCCTATTGCTTTGTTATGTTCCTGCATCTATCGTTTTCCCGCATTTATCGTTCAGTTCACTCGGTCCCTTGAAAAACGATACATCGAGATTCCACTGTATATATATATATATATATATATATATATATATAGTAACAAAGATGTATGTGTGATCAATCAATTGAAATAAGGCTGAAAAGCCAAAACATAAATTTAAATTAACAAAGAACATTATTCGTATAGGACATTAAAACAAATTACTTTCAAGTAAGGCGCTGAATGCTGCACTTTTATTGAAAGAAAATAAATAAGACAAAGTTGAAGGTGATAAACTAGCATAAGATCTATTACTACTTGCAGCCAGGAACTAAAAACATAATATATATATATATATATATATATATATATATATATATATATATATATATATATATATATATATATATATATATATATATACATACATATATATATATACATATATATATAAATATATATAAATATATATATATATATATATATATATATATATATATATATACATACATATATATATATACATATATATATATATATATATGTACGTATATATATATATATATATATATATATATATATATATATATATATAATATATGTCTCTGTGTGTGTGCGTGTGTAAATATTTATGCCCATACTATAATATCAATCGTATGCTTATGATTACGATATTCCCGACTCCGCTGGAAACAGGGGCAGGGACACGACCATCCCAGGGCCACACAATGGGCTTCCGGGAGGCGCGCTCCGTTGCGCGGGGTTTCCGCCGTCAGCTGCGATCCCAAACCGGCTTTTATATACAGATTTTGGATATTTTTTTCTCTCCCTTTTTTCTGAAATCCGCGTATCCAACGGAAGTCGGTTTTCCGCTCCGCCGGATTCTTCCTATACCCGACGGCAACCCGAGAGAATTCCTCGGGCTGGCCAGTGCGCTGGTAAATGGCGGTGATTTGTTATTTTCGCGCGGGATGCTTCGAGTGGCCGATGCCACCCACGTGTGCGGAATATCGGGGATTTTTAGGGTGGGAGCGTTTCCGCCATGACGTTCCAGGAAAATAGAATTTGCATTTTGGCATTATAGGAATAGTTGATATACCCACGCTTACATACACACACACAAATATATATATACATATGTATATATATATATACATATATATATATATATACATATATATATATATATATATATATATATATATATATATATATATATATATATATATATATGTATGTATATATATACAGTGGAATCTCGATCGATCGTTTTCGGATCCATCGTTTTTCCGTATGTGTCGTTCATTTTATCCAGTCCCAACGATCATATTTCTTTGTTATGTCTCCGCATCTATCATTTTCCCGCATTTATCGTTCATTTCAATTGGTCCCTTGAAAAACGATAGATCGAGACTCCACTGTATATATATATATATATATATATATATACGTACTTTCCTGTTGAAAATTATGTCTATAAATAGAGTATTTATATTGGCATTTGTTTACATTTACCTAATTTGGGATTTAATGCCAATGAATCATCGTGAAACTAATTCCTAATATATATATATATATATATATATATATATATATATATATATATATATATATATATATATATATATATATATATATATATATAAAACAGTTCCGTAACTGACTCATTCATTCATTCATTCATTCATTCATTCACTGACTGACTGACATACAACGCACAGACCAAACCGCTGGACCTAAAGGGCTGAAATTTTGCATGGCGATTCTTCTAATAGTGTAGGGGTGCACTAAGAAAGATTTTTCAAAAATTCTTCTTAGATTTTTTTAAATTAAATTTTTAAGCTGTTTTTTTTTACTTTTTTTAAGTTTGCATTTAAAATAATAATTTGAGGGTTATAAAATTTATATCACAAGAAAGATCATAAAAATTCCTTTAAAATGAAATCTTTTTCGAATCTTTACCTCCATTACCTGATTTTTGGTGAATTTTTAAAGATTAATTTTTAGAATTTAATTTATTAAATGCTGATCACGTGACTTCTTTTTCTGGTACTTTAAATAAATTTATCGTCACGTGCATAAAAACTAAATAGACAAAAAATAATTTTATTTTCTTGCTAATGCGGCAGACGATTGGACATTATCCAAAAAAATATTAAAATACAGTAAAAGAAATGTTCTAGAAACTGTACTATATTAACTGTACTATATTCTTTAGTATTCTTTATATTAGATTTAATTTGAATATCTTCTTCTACATTATTTTGTCTATAAAAATATCGCTTACGATTTTTTTATAAATAAATATATATATATTTTACATCAAGTATATATACATTGATCGTCGTATTTATTATATATATATTGGCATCATGAAGCTACAGATGGCATTAATTGCATACATTGACCGATGTTTTTACTTTGAATGTACTCCGTAGCGAAGCGCGGGTTTTCAGCTAGTATATCTATATATATAAAACAGTTCCGTAACTGACTGACATACAACGAACAGACCAAACCGCTGGACCTAAAGGGCTGACATTTTGCATGGCGATTCTTCTCATAGTGTAGAGGTGCACTAAGAAAGATTTTTGAAAAATTCTTCTTAGATTTTTTTTAATTAAATTTTTTAGCTGTTTTTGTAACTTTTTTTTAAGTTTGCATTTGAAATAGTAATTTGAGGGTTATAAAATTTATATCATGAGAAAGATCGTAAAAATTCCTTTTTTAATGAGATCTTTTTCGAATATTTGCCTCGATTTTCTGATTTTTGGTAAATTTTTAAAGATTCATTTTTAGAATTTAATTTATTAAATGCCGATCACGTGATTTCTTTTTCTGGTACTTTAAATAAATTTATCGTCCCGTGCATAACAAATAAATAGACAAAAAAATTTTTTTTTCTTGCAAATGCGGCAGACGATTGGACATTAACCAAAAAAATATTAAAATACAGTAAAAGATAATGTGTTCCTCTAACTGTACTACAGTAACTGTACTATATTCTTTAGTATGTCCTATTAGATTTAATTTGAATATTTTCTTCTACATTATTTTGTCTATAAAAATTTCCCTTACGATTTTTTTTAAATATATATATATATATATATATATATATATATATATATATATATATATATATATATATATATATATATATATATTACATCAATTGTATACATTGATCGTCGTATTTGTTATAAATATATATATATATATATATATATATATATATATATATATATATATATATATATTTTTTTTTCTTTTTTTTTTGGCATTAATTCCATACATTGACCGTTGTATTTAATTTGAATGTACTCCGTAGCGAAGTGAGGGTTTTCAGCTAGTGTATATATATATATATATATATATATATATATATAAACTTTTGTAGTCGGCCACCCCTCTAAAGGGTAACGGATTGAAGACCCTATAGAGCCAATGTTTTGGGGGACGTATTCGATTCGTTCGACAACCCGGTATCTTCGAGCTCCCCCATATAACGGTTTCCATCTTTATGCATGCATCAGTCCATTCATACGACGGGCAAAATACGAACATAATCGTATCCTGTGTTTTATTTTATTACATCGTAACAGGATTTCGTTGTTACAATGAACCGACGTCATTCCCTCCGAAAACCCCAGGCCCTTCAGCCACAGTTCGTGGGGTCACGGTTGTGATTTCCGTTCCGCAGTCCATTATTATGGAACCGTTCCGTTCGATGCTATTTTCGACACCGTGCCATCTATCGACACTAGCGGGTGTTTATTGCCTGCTGACTGGATTCTCTGATTGTAAAATGCAGTGAAACTAGTCTACGGCGGACAGCCAGGGGTCCGAAGTAAAGGGGCCGGTATGGAGTCTTGAATCGGTTCGGAACAAAATAGGACCGTTGAGAGCGGTGGCCCGCTACAGAACTTTCATTGTATGTTTGCGTATATAAATATATAAATATATAAATATATAAATATATATAAATATATATATATATATATATATATATATATATATATATATATATATATATATATATATATATATATAAATAAAAATTTTATAATAAATATAACGGTCAATGTATGCAATTAATGCCAAAAAAAACCCCAAAAATATATTTATATAAAAATCGTAACGGATATTTTTATAGACAAAATAGTATGGAAGAAAATATTCAAATTAAATCTAATAGAACATACTAAAGAATATAGTAGAGTTAATATAGCACAGTTTGAGGAACATTTCTTTTACTGCATTTTAATATTTTTTTTGCATAATGTCCAATCGTCTGCCGCATTAGCGAGAAAAAAAATATGTTTGTTTTGTCTATTTCGTTGTTATGCACGTGACGCAAAATTAGTTTAAAGTATGACAAAAAGAATATTTATTGATTGTCTGCCCAGTTGGTAGGAATTCATAATGCACAGCACCACGACAGTCAACAATACCTTGATTTTTGAGCGTTGACGTTTTGAGCTTAACGTGTTCTTTTCGGTCTTGCTTCACCTCTCAAGCACCATTCACTCGATTGTTGAGCTGTTTCTGTATCGAATGCGTGTATCCAAGTTTCATCACCGGTAATTATGCGTTTTAGATGAGAACCAACTAGAGAAAGCATCTCTCGGGCCACTTGAACACGCTGTTATTTTTGGAACAAATTCAAAGTTTTGGAATAACTCGAGAAGTGACGCATCGCAGCTCTAAATAATGATCATTTAAAATTGCTTGACAGGAACCAAATGATATAGGAACATGTTCAATAATGTCTCTTATTGTGAAAGGACGATCACCAAGCACCCATTCTCTGACCTTATCGATATCTTGATCATTAATCGAAATGGATGGTCTACCAGATCGCGGATCACCTACGATGTATTCTCGACCATCTTTAAACTTTGTATACCAGTCGAATACTGTTTGTTGTTTTTGATAAACAGTCGTATTTAAAAGCTTTTTGCAACATTTCAAATGCTTTTGTAGCAGAAATTTCATTGCGACAACAAAATTTAATGCACGTTCTTTGCCCAATAACATTCGCCATTTCGGAAAATCGACAGAGTGAAAATTCTTATCTCATTAAAAAAAAAATTTATTTTTAAACGATAAAATGAAATAAATTTCTGACTATTGCTATATGTCTATAAAAGTCGTAAAAAAGTTTGCAGACAATATCTACTATAGATGTATTTTAAATGAATGATTCCGGATACTTTGATCACAGTAGTATATATATATATATATATATATATATATATATATATATATATATATACATATGCAGTGCTAGATTTCTAGAAATAGAGGTGCCGGAATGGTAACATTCCGGGGTGTGTGTGTGTGTGTGGGGGGGGGTATTCCAAATTATTGATAAAGAAAGGTACCTAAAGCAGTGGCGCACCCAGGGGGGGGGCCCAGGGGGCCCTGCCCCCCCCCCAAAGAAGTAGAAATATTGATTTTGCAATATAAATATTTTTATTCTTTCATCTCGGCCCCCCCATGCATTATAAATATTTTTATCCATTCATCTCGGCCCCCCCCCCCCAAGAAAAAAATCCTGGGTGCGCCACTGACCTAAAGAGAGGTACCGGAACGCCGTTCCGGCGCGTTCCGCCTCAAATCTAGCCCTGTATATATATATATATATATATATATATATATATATATATATATATATATATATATATATATATAGAGAGAGAGAGAGAGAGAGAGAGAGAGAGAGAGAGAGAGAGATGGTATTCGTGGTGGATTACTCTCCGCAATCCAAAATACTTGTTAGAATTTTTCTCTCGAATACACTCATCTCTTAGGTCATGTGGCATAAGCACTTTGTATAATAGTAATTTAGCAATGAGTCTCGACTTGAGAAACTGACTGAAACGGCATCGGCTAACCGCGATGATTCTTCTTTGAATTTCTGATCCCTTATCATTTCTGGAATGAACCAAGTAGATAACTTTATCAAAGTTGTAGGGCCCGAGAAAGGGACATTGCTTTAGTGCATGCCATATATTTTGGTTTTCAAACGATCGCCTTTTCTCTCTTCAAGAAGGCCTCTTTTAGTGGCGTGGAGGTTCTAGCACCTCTATATGATTCATCTCGTATTTTCTGCCAAGCCTATGTCCTGGGTCAAAGACACGGGGATTTCCCCTTTCGTATAGCCACACCGATAAATAAATATTTATCTCCCTCGTCCGAACAATCATTTAGCCTCCCGAGCCTATTTTGCTTCGAAAAGGCAACGGCGCTGTTTCTGCAGCCTCGCACTTAATTGGATAAAGTAGATGAACCTAAATTGTTGTCTCAGCCTTGGGACTTCCTTTGGCTGCGCTGCATTCCAATTACAGCTGCGTTACTCCAGAAATGAGATTCTAATTAGCAGGGCTCTGATTTTCGTAATTTTAGGCAGGAAATTAAGACCTCATTATCGCGATCCCACATACAAATGACAGAGACGCTGACTATCTATCTGATTGACGAAACGTTTATTTTGGAAGTGATTGACCCCTCTACGAACTCGAATTTCGACTCCAATATTCGGAATCGGTTATGACGCTCGGATGGCAGGCAGAATAACGAAGCATTTCCATTAAAGGCAGCCCTGTTGGATTCGCTGGGCTCCATGTTAACCTATGGACCGACCATTGTCGACTGCGATTGATAGTTTTATTTTTTGTTTTTTCTAAAATTATACTCCGTAAGAGAGAAAACTTTTGTGTCGGGTCTGTTTTTCAAAGAAACGACCATAACATTTTTAAGTTGGAATGGGGTTTACTGTGTGTTTAGATGCCCATCCTTTGCTTGGGATTTCTAAGATGAATAAGATAGCAGAGTGTAAAATGTCTCTCCCTCTGATAAACTTGATCATTAAAACTATGACCGAGGTAGGAATCGAACCCACGTTATTGTATAGGCAGGTCGTAAAGTATCGATATTCTAACTACTCGACTACACGGCTAGTTTGTTGATCTACTGACAATCTTCACTTAAGTAAATGCCTTATTCGAATTTTGCTTACTTTCCAAGTGCAGTTTTCTCCATGAACAAGTGGTTGACATCTACAGAAACTTTTCAAAAAAAGCCGCCTACGACGTACAATGCAGTTTAATACACAGTATACCTCCTCCCCCCCCCCCCCTCCACCCCCGAATCCGCCCAATTCAAAAATATTTTTGGCATTTCTTTTAAAAAATGAAAAAGATACCCCAAAATTTCTTCCTCCGTTACTGAATACAATCTGTATATATATATATATATACAAAACGCGTAGGTATGCGGCACAAAAATCGGCGATATTTCTACACTCCGAATGGCAACGGCTGAAACTACCAGATGTAAACATTAGCGGCCAACTTTGTGTGTGTAGTGGTTCGACAATAGCTGGTAATTTGGTACAATTTAATTGCTGTATTTTACACGTGAATAATTTTAATTTATCCCCGAGATAATTTATTCTTTTGTTCCATCGGTTTTTCTAAATGTAAGTAAGAGGACAAACTTTTGGCAAAATATGTTTAGACCTATCAAATCCAGTGTTTAGTCATGGACAGTTGTATGTAGGTTTATCTAGAGTCCGTTCTTTTGATTCTGTCTCTGTAGTATCTCCTATTTCTGAAATACTCAACTGCGTATATCAAGAAGTTTGAGGAATATCATATTACTCCATTTTATAAGTGAAGAAAATTTCCCAACAATTTATTATTTGATAGGATTAAATGTAGATATCTGAATTGTGAACAAAAGTTCATATAGAGAGCGATGTAATCCACACTGTATTTTAGTACTTGCTGCATTTTTACTCCTTTTTTAGTGAAAAAATTTGTCTCTAACAATTTCTTATTTCATATAATGATAAAGGGTAGATATCTTAATTTTGAAAAATATTACATACAGAGAAGAATGTAATTTTTAAAACCTTTGTTGATGGGTTTCTCAGTCTTATCTTTAACTCTGTTCTGAAGTAATGAAAATTCATATTTTTTTAATCACGATATTTTAGAATCAGCCTTATAGAGAATTTTGCAATGATTATAAATTTTTTGGCTGAGATCGCACTACCACTTAACAACGTATATTTATGATGATAGGTAATAGTAACATTCCTTACATACGTCTCTTTCAGTTGAGTTGTTTTGCAAAAGAAAATATAAAACTAAAAGCGACCATGCTGGTCGCGCAGTGGCTAGTTAAAAAAATTTCCAAGTGGACCCACTGAAACATTTTCTGCGTAGGTCAAGACCGAATCCATAAGGCTACTAGCCAACAACCTTAATGGGCTTCCCATTATTCGTGGAGGCTCCATTTCGTTTAGAACACCTTACTAACACTGAATCCGAAGCGTTACATAGCGTCAGCGTTAAGCACTCCCAGAGTCTAATTCATTGACCACGTGATACGTCCAACCAATCGCAGGTCATGTCAACAGTCTTGGAGCCAACGTAGTAACGTAACGCAACTCTCCTGAACAAGCCTCTAGCGGGGCAGAATTGGCCGCTGAGGAGTCAGAGCCATCAAAAGTGCTCAGAGATGAACGACTGCTGTATAAATGGAAATGGTCTCTCACTGGAGAAATAACAGGAATTTAGAGTACCAAACATGGCTATAAGTTGCCAGTTTTTATCGAAAAGCGGATGAACTGATTAAAGTTTTTCAAAGTTACGTTTCACTTGAAGAAGACAGATTGAAAAACAAAAAGTTATAACTTAAAAAAAAAAAAATCTCTAAGATCTGTTTAAGAGGAAATCTGGCTTGATATCAATGCTTGATGGGCAAAATTTTATGAATAGGAATTTATGAATGAGAATTTTGATTTTTTTTCATTTATTATTTCAAATCTTTTTCTTTCTGTCTTTAAATGCTGACGCACGTCATTACAAAATCATGAAAAATATCTGCGTAGGTATCTAATTATTATTTTAGTACAAAATAAATAAACGATTTTAAAAGTTATAATCTATATATATATATAAAACAGTTCCGTAACTGACTGACAGATAACGCACAGACCAAACCGCTGGACCTAAAGGGCTGACATTTTGCATGGCTATTCTTCTTAAAGCGTAGGGGTGCACTAAGAAAGATTTTTGAAAAATGCTTCTTAGATTTTTTAAATAAAATTTTAAGCTGTTTTTGTAACATTCTATAAAGTTTGCATTTAAAATAATGATCCGAGGGTTATAAAATTTATATCACGAGGAAGATCCTACAAATTCCTTTAAAATAAAATCTTTTTCGAATATTTAACTCCATTTTCTGATTTTTGGTGAATTTTTAAAGATTTATATTTAGAATTCCATTTATTAAATGCTGATCACGTAGTTCCTTTTCTTTTTGTGCATTATAACTTTAAATTAATTTTTCGTCACGAATTTAACAAAAAATAAATTGACAAAAAAAATTAAAATATTGTAAAAGATAAAATTTAACCACTAGACAAATTGAGATGGAAGTTTTTTAAGAATTTAATTCAAATGAGTAGGTTTTATGGATATTAAACATACAAATGAATTGCATACATTGACCGTTGTATTTAATTTGAATTTTTTCTTCTACATTATTTTATCTATAATTATGTGTATATATTTTATTTTGGCATTATTTGCAAACATTGACCGTTGTATTTATTATAAATATTTTTTTTTGCCATTAATTGAATACATTGACCGTTGTATTTAATTTGAATGTACTCCGTAGCGAATTCAGCTAGTTCATTATATTTAACTAGAAGGTAACCCGTCATTTTGACGTCATAATACTAATAATGACGTCATAATGGAAAAAGTATATGAAAGTTAAAAAATATCCCGAATTATCTAACAATATTGCATTTAATTCACACCTTGTAAAAGCAAACCCTTTCATTATTTTTTATTTATTTAGTTTTTCATGCGATTGGAATAGTAGACTGCCATCCAACCCGTCATTTTCACGTCATAATACTAATAATGACGTCATAATGGAAAAATGTATATGAAAGTTAAAAAATATCCCGAATTATCTAACAATATTGCATTTAATCGACACCTTATAAAAGCAAACCCTTTCATTATTTTTTATTTATTTAGTTTTTCATGCGATTGGAGTAGTAGACAGCCATCCAGTTTTTCACAGCTCACTACGCGATATGAATACTTGAGCTACTTGATTCATTCACATTCAAGTTTGTGTACTTTCAGAATTCATCGCAAAAGTAAACAGATTTTTAAAAACTGTTAAATATACAGCTAAAAACATCCAATTTTTTTTAGTTCTGAATGTTTTATAGAAAAATAGGCTGAACAATCGTGATTTGATGGAGAAGATATTAGTTTTTAGGTAAGAAAAAATTCTGATCCACATCTGAAATTGAAATTAAGCCTAACCGGCCGTTTGTTTACTGAGGGCTTCAATTGAAAGATGAGTACAGCCCGGAAATGTTATACAGAGACAACGGCTATTATATATATAATGTTAGAATGAGCAAAAGTCATTTAAGTTGACAAAAAAAGTTACAAAATAATATCTCGCGAAATAATTCCATATAGAGCCGTTATTTTTCATTCAATTATCATCCCATTACAGTGTTGTCCTAAACATACCAGAATCTCGTGTCTGAGGCTGTAGGACACATAACATCTGTGTTGACGCTTTTTAAAAGCATAACCATTTCTCATTTCCTTCCAAATTACCAACGAATCTGTTTTCAATAATAATATGTATTGAATCCGTATGCAGCGTCCAACCACGAAACGGAACTATCATGAGTGGGTTTCTTGAGCATATACCTATCACGTGATTTCGACTATATATATATATATATATATATATATATATATGTATATATATATATATATATATATATATATATATATGTATGTATATATATGAATGTATATATATGTATATATATATATATATGAATGTATATATATATATATATATATATATATATATATATATATATATATATATATATATATATATATATATATATATATATATATATATATATATATATATATATATCATGAGCATGGTTTCACTACTGACCAAGTTTCGATAAAAATTTTGAATTTTGATTGTTAAATTTGCACGATAAAAACTACCTACAGCAAACAGTAACTGGAGAGTCTCCCATCGTTACGCTAATAGCGCCCTTTACACGTGCGTTCTTTCGCGAGTGCTTGGACCGTACGGGATTGCGCGCACGCACCAATCACTCGCAAAAGAGCGCACGTGTAAAGGGCGCTATCGTACGCTCTTGAAGTGCTTGGAGCGTACGGGATTGCGCGCGGGAAAACTTGCAGTACGCTCCAAAGCAGCTTTCCCTTCCTCTCCGACACCTTCACACGTGCTCTCAATCGCGCGGGATCGTGGTTTCATGCGGGAAAGAGCGTACGTGTAAAGGGCGCTATCGTACGCTCTTGAAGTGCTTGGAGCGTACGGGATTGCGCGCGGGAAAACTTGCAGTACGCTCCAAAGCAGCTTTCCCTTCCTCTCCGACACCTTCACACGTGCTCTCAATCGCGCGGGATCGTGGTTTCATGCGGGAAAGAGCGTACGTGTAAAGGGCGCTATCGTACGCTCTTGAAGTGCTTGGACCGTACGGTATTGCACGCGAGAAAACTTGCAGTAGGCTCCAAAGCAGCTTTCCCTTCCTCTCCGACACCTTCACACGTGCTCTCAATCGCGCGGGATCGTGGTTTCATGCGGGAAAGAGCGTACGTGTAAAGGGCGCTATCGTACGCTCTTGAAGTGCTTGGAGCGTACGGGATTGCGCGCGGGAAAACTTGCAGTACGCTCCAAAGCAGCTTTCCCTTCCTCTCCGACACCTTCACACGTGCACTCAATCGCGCGGGATCGTGGTTTCACGCGGGAAAGACCGTACGTGTAAAGGGCGCTAATATGAGGGGAACCTAAAAATTGAAATGGAAAGGTTTAAGATTGGATGGACTGCCATTTTTTTTTTGTTTTGGCATCTGATCGTGGTCGATTACGGATGCAACAGATACATTTTGTTAAAAAGCATGACGAGGACACAACAAAATATGAGCCACTCTGACATGTTAAGTGACCCGTACAAGGGGTGTGCATCAATGCGACGTCAAGGTCAGTCACTGCCTCGCAGACACAATGATCATTCCTATAGAAAATATAAAATGTAGTCCGAACTTCCGAACTTGAAACTGTGTTCGCTGCCAAACTCGGTACACCTATACCTCGCTATACGGCCGCTCTTTATACGGAATTTCGCTATAACGGCTTTTTTTAATGATGTCACTTTTTCGATTGACGGCCCACGATGTTTCGTTATACAGCCACTACAGCGGAAAGTGATGATGGAAGCATATTATAGCTTAGTGATTCTTCATGTTAATGTTCGTCATCACATTAAAACACCTTTTAAACATTTTATTTTACGTTTTTTATTATCTATATATATAAAACAGTTCCGTAACTGACTCATTCATTCACTGACTGACTGACTGACTGACATACAACGCACGGACCAAACCGCTGGACCTAAAGGGCTGAAATTTTGCATGGCGATTCTTCTAATAGTGTAGGGGTGCACTAAGAAAGATTTTTCAAAAATTCTTCTTAGATTTTTTTAAATTAAATTTTTAAGCTGTTTTTTAAACTTTTTTTACGTTTGCATTTAAAATAATACATTGAGGGTTATAAAATTTATATCACGAGAAAGATCATAAAAATTCCTTCAAAATGAAATTTTTTTTCGAATTTTTACCTCCATTTCCTGATTTTTGGTGAATTTTTAAAGATTAATTTTTAGATTTTAATTTATTAAATGCTTATCACGTGATTTCTTTTTCTGGTACTTTCAATAAATTTATCGTCACGTGCGTAACAACTAAATAGACAAAAAAATATTTTTTTCTCTTTCTAATGCAGCAGACGATTGGATATTATCAAAAAAATGCATATCCCTTACGATTTTTTTATAAATATATATATATATATAGATAGATATATATTTTACATCAATTGTATACATTGATCATCGCATTTATTATACATATATGTATTTATTTTTTGGCATAAATTGCATACGTTGACCGTTGTATTTAATTTGAATGTACTCCGTAGCGAAGCGCGGGTTTTCAGCTAGTTTATACATATGTGCATATGATTTCTTTTGTTTTTTATTTATGTTTGTTTTTTAAATTTCTGTTTATTATTACATTGTTTTGTACTATTATTTTTATGTAAGCACTAACTGAAAACCCGTACTTTGCTACGGAGTACAAATTAAATACAACGGTCAATGCATTCAATTAATGCCAAAAATATGTATAAAAATATTTATAATACGACGATCAATGTGTGCAATGTATGCTACAGCGATCAATGTATGCAATTGATGTAAAAAAAAAAAAAACGAAAAAATATATTTATAAAAAAACCGTAACGGATATTTTTATAGACAAAATAATGTAGAAGAGAATATTCAAATTAAATCTAATAAAACATAGTAAAGAATATAGTACAGTTAATATAATACAGTTTGAGGAACATATCTTTTACTGTATTTTAATTTTTTTTTTTGATAATGTCTAATCGTCTGCCGCATTAGCAAGAAAAGAAAAATATTTTTTTTGTCTATTTAGTTGTTATGCACGTGACGATACATTTATTTAAAGTACCAGAAAAAGAAATCACGTGATCGGCATTTAATAAATTAAATTTTAAAAATTAATCTTTAAAAATTTACCAAAAATCAGAAAATCGAGGCAAATATTCGAAAAAAATCTCATTTAAAAAGGAATTTTTACGGTCTTTCTTATGATATAAATTTTATAACCCTCAAATAATTATTTTAAATGCAAACTTAAAAAAAGTTACTAAAACAGATTAAAAATTTAATTTTAAAAAATCTAAGAAGAATTTTTCAAAAATAATTCTTAGTGCACCCCTTCAATATAAGAAAACTCGCCATGCAAAATTTCAGCAATTAATGTCCAGCGGTTTGGTCTCTGCGTTGTATGTCAGTCAGTGAGTCAGTTAGTTACGGAACTGTTTTATATATATATAGATTTTTTACAGGAAATAAAAAGCTTTATGAACTGAAAACTATATTATTTAGAAAAAATTGAAACAGATCCAATTAAATTTGCATGGGTTTGTATCAAAATAATTGATTCGTTATACGGCTTTTCGTTTTACGGCCAATTTTTCCGGAACGTATCCAGGTCGTAAAGCGAGGTATGGGTGTATAAAGTCGAACTTGCGACTTTTTTAAAGGGGATAAAAGAATTTTTAGAACGAGTTGGAACTGTAATCTTTATAATTTTATCGCTGTTTTTCTTACCGTTGCAAATAATCGATAATGCATCAACAATTTAGTACGCTTATGTTTCAGAGAAACGAATAGATTTCTTTGAAAAGTAACTGTCATTTTATTATGTTGAATGAAGTTTCATCACATTTGCTTGGTTGTGTGCTTTTTTTTTATAGCCCTTTAAAAATGAAACATTGCCAAGAATAGACGTATGCATTTCTGAATAAGAGATGCAGTAAAGTATGTCCCGATTTCTCTCTGTAATATTTTCAGATGGTTTTTTATTTTTCCAAAAGCATATTTTGAGAGAACTCTAGATATTTTTATATGCCTTGTAACATCATGAAGCTTTTACATTTGGACAAAATAATTTTCAATTAAATTTTTTACAAAATATTTTGCATTTGAAATAACATTTAAAAGTATTCAAATAATTTTTTTTAAAAAGCTTGAAAAAATAAATAGCTATTACCTCGATAAATTGAGACATTTTATGCTATCTCTTTTCATGTTGGACGCAGGTGTCAATAAATAACACTAAACTGGTTAGAAATAAATACGCGTTAGAATGGTTTCTTTACAGCTATTTCAACGTTTATACATCGCTGAAGACTAGCATGGACTCAAGTTGATTTTTATTTACAGTCGAACACCGTTATACCGAACTGGTATATAACGAACTCACGGATATAACGAACGAAAATTTTGGTCCCGCCATTTTCCTATTGTATTTAATGCTAATTTATCCCTTTATAGCAAACCTCCGAAATCTTAAGACTCGGCTATAACGAATCTTTTTTTCAATCGACTTCTGATTTTTTTTTTTTTAACTTTTTAAGAATGTCGAAGATACAACGAATGTTGAAGAAGCAAAGAACGTTGAAGAAGAAGATATTGAAGATTTACCTATCGCGATGAGGATAGAAAAGCACAAAATTTCATCTTTCCCAGGTTGTGACATGCAATTGTTCGAAACATGTGATAATGAAGTCATTACATGTGTAATTCCGACCGATGAAGATATTGTGGAAGAAATTAAAATGAATCATTCTAAAATCGAAGATTCTGCTTCTGGTGCTGATGAAGAGGAGCACATAAATGACGAAATCCTCACCATCTCAGATGCTTCAACAGCGATGCGTGTGACACAAGTTTTTGTCTATACAAACAGTGGAAGAAACTGTGTTGGACTCATTTGACGTATTGGACAAAGAAATTCAGAAAATGTTTTTGAAATCGGCATCACGTCAGCAGAAGATTACCGATTATTTCTGTATCAAAATAGTGAGCAACATTTAAAGGTAAAATGAATTTATTTCCATTTGTCTTCATTTGTAGTTAATTTAATTAGTATTGTGTCAGTTTAATGTAATCGATTTTAGTTAATTTAATTCATTAATGATCGTTTTTAATAGATTTTATCATTTTTCAATACATTATTATTGAATACACATAGCAACGAATGAGTTATACATTTATGAAGTCTAACATTTTTCTTAACGGTACGGATATAGCGAAACGCCGGATAAAGTGAACAAAACCTTTGGTCCCTTGATGTTCGTTATAACGGGGTTCGACTGTAATTGCAAGTGAATTAGTATCATTCGAACTTATTTGTCACCATAAACCAGCATTTCGACAAAGATTAGTACATATAGTACATTAATGGTTGAAGTTTTTTTTTCGCTCTATTCTACAAAAGGGTTATAGTTATAGAAAACATAAATAGTATTGGAATAGTGCAACTTTTATTAATATGCTCGATAATTAGAAATATGGAGCTGTCAACTCGGAATTTGCAAATATGTATGAAGTAAGAACTGACTGCTTTTGGAGCATCTGGGATAAAAATTAAGATTTTAGGTTTGTACATCTGTCTCTCAAAATTCCTTCTTTAAGACTTTTTAAAATGAAAATTCTGTTCAAAACAATAAAGCTGCAACCATAGAATTCGACAACAAGTCAAGATAATGAGGAATTTTTCACATAAGAGATTATAGCACGATGGCCCAGTTGGCAAACGCAGCGAGCCAGTGATCTGAACGTCACTGGTTCGATGCCCGTCGCTGACAAATCCACCGCCGTGTACACTAATGGCGGCTGGTGCACGAAAAATCCGTCGTTGCTGCAACGTCCTCCAGGCTCTCAAATTTACGTCTGGAGGTGCGGGGTGAAGTGGACCGGTCTCGTCACTTGACTCGGCTCAAAATGACGGGAACGGTCATTTAGCGATAAAAAATTGCATAGTCATGGCCTTATTTTTTCATCATTTTCGTATTTTGATACTGTACTCCTTCGAAAAATAAGACTGAAATTCTTGCAGGTACAGTTTTCTTTTCTTTAAGAGAAAAAAAAAATGCTCCGAACGATACCTTAAAAACAAAAAAATAATTTTTCCTTCCATTTTAAATGGACTAGATGTTCTTAATAAACGATTGTTAGAGCGAAAGAAGGCTTTCTTTCTCCTCTTGTAAAGCATTATCGCCAAGTGCACCTAACGAGGGGGAAGAAACGATCATTTCAGCAGTGTGTGGCGAGAGGCCTTGAATTAGATTAGATAATAAGCTTACATAAGAGCATTAGCACAAGGAGGAGAAAAATACGGAATAATACTACACGCGTTTTTAAGCAAATAAATTTAATTGCTACACCGAAAAAAGAAAGATGCGAGTAACACCACTTTACTACTACACTTTACTCGAGCATTAGGGGAACTCGTATATATATAGTATTTCATGGAAAAATTTCTGAGGGATTCTTTTCGTCTGTTTTATGTTATTTTGCTATTATTAGTCTCACCAAAGCGTATTCAGTCGAACCCCGTTATGACTAACTTCAAGGAATCAAAGGTTTTGCTCGCTTTATACGGTGGTTCGCTATATCCGAACCGTTAAGAAAAATGTTAGACTTCACAATATTTATAACTCATTCGTTGCTATGTGTATTCAATAATGATGTATTAAAAAATGATAAAATCTATTACAAATGATCATTAATGAATTAAACTGACTGGTGACTCGAAAAGAGACAATTGCGAAAATGCGGGTGACAAGTCGTCTGCCATGACGATCTCTTAGTAAAAATGCTGAGATCACGTGATCGGCAAACGAAACTTTTTTTTTTTCTTATTCGATTGAAGTGACATAAGTGCATCATGTAAGATGCGTTGGTGTGAGTCAAATTTCATTAAAATTTAGAATTCCTCGGCTTTCAGATATTCTTTTTTTGTGTGTCCGAGTGCCTAATTATTCTGGAAATGGAGAGGTGAGTAATTACATTCTTTAATTCAACACTGACTAAAATCGATTACATTAAAGTAACACAATACTAATTAAATTAACTACAAATGAAGACAAATGGAAATAAATTAATTTTACCTTCAATTGTTGCTCACTGTTTTGATACAGAAATAATCGGTAATCTTCTGCTGACGTGATGCCAATTTCAAAAACATTTTATGAATTTCTTTGTCCAATACGTCAAATGACTCCAACACACATTCTTCCACTGTTTGTATAGACAAAAACTTATGACAGTCGGATTTTCACATGTAATGACTTCATCGTCACATCTTTCGGACAACTGCATGTCACAACCTGGGAAAGATGAAATTTTGTGCTTTTCTATCCACATCGCGATAGGTAAATCTTCATCATCTTCTTCTTCAAAATTTTTTGCTTCTTCAACATTCGTTGTATCTTCGACATTCTTAAAAAGTTAAAATAAATAAAAAAAAGTTGTCGGCTGGAAAAAAAAAGTTCATTATAGCCGAGTCTTAAGATTTCGGAGGTTCGCTATATAACGATAAATTAGCATTAAATATAACATTGCTAATACAATATAACGGGATGCGACTGTATAGTTATTGCAAAACTACTACAATAACTGCTGCAGAACTATTGCAATAAAAGCTATTGCAAAAGAAATGAACAGTTAAAAGGACGAAAATATATGGAGGTTTGAGTCTGCAACCAGGTGCGTCGACCGTCCAGTTAGCAACCATGACGCAATATCCTCGCAGGACGTGTTGCCCGTCCCAAGCGCCATTCTGCTACGATTGTTTATTCTTTTATCACTTGGGATCGATTTATGCATATCGTTCACGTTAAGTAAGAGGAGTCCTGTTTTGAATGTAATTTCAGATTCTAGAGCAAGTAGAAACAACAGAATCCCGAACTTACAAAGCAAGAACTTATCAGCTGAGTTGAGCAATGTACAAACAGATAACATAAAATGCTTTAAAAAACATACGCTTTATTTTTAGTTACTAACCAGTTAGATTAGCTTATCTCTTCGCAATGTACCCATTCCGTCTCGCTATTGGATGGTTGAGTTAAAAAGGTCATGCATTAACCTGGGAATTATTTGACACACAGATTGGAGTAGTTTTTGACATTTACCATTAACCTCTAGCTTTCGGGGACCATTTTCCAAAATACCTCTGTAGAACGGGAAATTTCAAACCCACTATGTAATAACGACCACTAAGGGAGGTTATAAATATACATATATATATATATATATATATATATAAATATATATATATATATATATATATATATATATATATATATATATAAATATATATATATATATATATATATATATATAAATATATATATATATATATATATAAATAAATATATAAATATATATATATATATATATATATAAATATATATATATATATATATATATATATATATATATATATATATATATATATATATATATATATATATATATATATATATATATAAAAGAGCTTGTCTGTTTGTTTGTCCGCTATAGAATCATAGAATGTTTCACCCACCGGGACCAAATTCGGCACAGATAATGGTTAGAACCCGAGAAACTTAAATCAGGAAAAACGAAATTCGGGGCTCAATTAGTTTTTTAAAATTAATTTTTTGATGATTTTTGTGCCCCTAAGCGCACCTCTTAAATGTGGATACAGCCCCTTCACCACAACCAGTCTAATTCGATACACGGGGGAAAAGAGGTTTGTTCTGAGGGGTGGTTTGAGAGTTGGTCTGGGGGTGACGGATGGAGAGGGCGAAGTGTTTATTTTACGGGGGGTGCAGCCCAGTATTTTTTTGATGGAATGCATGAAAAATTTTATATCTATATATCTACCCGGGCAACGCCGGGCAATAATGCTAGCATATATATATATATATATATATATATATATATATATATATATATATATATATATATATATATATATATATATATATATGTATGTATGTATGTATGTATGTATGTATATACATATTCATTCTTGGGCCCGTAAACGAGAAATCAGTTAGTTTTAAACAAATTAAAATAACGAACGCTTTACAGTATCGGAAGATGTTATTCTAAACACTATGGCTGTATCATTTCAACTGTTACTGATTCAACTAAACATTGGACGTTTAGAAGTTATATCCAGTACTGCACTGAATTTGTTTTGTGGTTTGCTGCAACGTTTTTTCCCATTACCCCAGCTCCGGCAAATCAACCACAGCAATCTTAGTCACTCTTACAGAAAACTCTCTTATTGCCCAAGTTCCCTTTCTTTGATTACTTTGATCTCATGCAAAGATTTTTTGGATCCGCAAACTGGCGATTTTAAGGTCTATCGTAAGAACGGCAGCCGAACCTCGGACGCAGCAGTAAGTCACCTGTAACTGTGCCTCTACGCTATTCGAATACATTGGAAGAAACTGTTTGATTTCCGAACTATTCTGCCCCATCGTTTTAAACAGACGCTTATTGGATGCATTATTTTGTAACTGATCACGCAAGGATTTTCCGTTGCAGCACTTCCCTTTATTTTAAGGGGGTCCGTGACACATTTAAAAAAATTTTTATTTATTGAGTTAAAATTTTGAATTTTTTGCGATGGTCAACCATATAATTTGTAAACAAAATCACATCATAAAATTTCTCAAAAGTTTTTAAAAAAATTTTGAATTTTAAATTTTTAATAAAAGGGGGTAATTTAAAATCTTTATATCTCGAAATATTATTTGTCGAATTTCAAAATTTTTTCATTTAATTAAACAGAAATATATAAGTTTTAATTTTGATTCAGCATTTTTTAAATATTAATTTTTAAGGAGATTAAAAATATTTAGATTAAATATTACAAAAAAATGATGTAACTAATTTTTAAAAAATCATATTTTCAAAAGTAAATATTTTTTTTTCAAATTTGCTGAATCAAAATTAAAGTAAAATAGTTGAAAAAGACATGTTCGAAGTTTCAACCATTTATCTTTAACGGTTCTTGACTTAAATTAAAAGACGAGAAATGGGGAAAAAACCCATCATGCTGAAAAGCGCATTTCCAGGTTTAAACAACGCTTGGCTACTATTAGAATATTGCAAAAAAAAAAAATAATAATAATAATAATAATTTCTCCTGTTCTAAATAAGATAGAAACATGATTTAAACGTCATTTTAAGCGTAAAAGAATACAAAAATTTTCAATGCAATAATTTTTTTTTCGAAAATTCGAACAATTTTGTGTCCTGGACCCCCTTAAAACCTGAATAAAATATGGACTTTTCACATCTCATTAACCTCTGGATTATTCAGCCAGGTACTCCACACTCGGAAAAACCTCGGTTGCTATGTCGGGCCCAGCCGATTGCGTTTGGATGCATTGAAGAAAAGAGGAGCCATATTTGCAGTAACACGTTTAAACTCTGCGATCAAGAAAATCGGTTCCAACGAATACCAAAAGACAATGATACGATCATAAAAAGGGTATAAAATAGGCTTGTCGATTTATAGAAATGGAAGAAATGTTTCATATACAAATTTTACTGTAACGTAACGCATGTTTCACTGATTTTTTTCTGTACTCATCGTTCAGGGATTGGGCTCGGGTTCAAAGTCCCGTCAAGGCATGGACATTCCTAAGTTTTCCCCTAATAGGAAGCGATGTTGGTTCACCTACAGTGTGCTCCCATAATAAATGAGCTAATGAAACCGTGCTCACAACAAAGTGCGTGCCGTGTTTGGGTATATTTTTTTCTTATCCAAAAACAGTCATTTTCAGAATCATTAAAAAAAATCTCCCCGAATCCCCCACCATTTGATTTTTTATTTTTCCATTTTCTTAGTCAACCTCCTATTTGGAAAATAGTTTGGATGCATGTAGAGGTGTCTTACATCGTTAAATGGAAATCTGATAATCTCATTTTGCAAATCTATATATTTAAGTTGCTAAGCCGACTTTTTGGACAGTACGTATTGTAATAACCGCGATTCCTATTAATGAGTGATAATTTACAGTCAAAAATTTATTTCTGCGCATGCTCAGTGGCATGTTTTAATGATAAACACGTTTATTCCGAGGAGTCTCTCTAGATCTCTCTCTGCCATTTTTATTTTTATGATAATTATGTGTATGAAATGTAAGATTAAACCTCACGGAAATAGTTTATTTCGCCCTGTTTAAGTATCGATAATTTACAATTTAAAAAAAAAAAATTGCTTTCTGCGCATGCTCAGAGACATTTTTAAATCTGGTTTTAGATACTCACTAGGCACGAGGACGCTCAAACACATTAATTTGTTTCTGCGCATTATTATGATTTTCAACACTTGGCAATGATGTGTTGAAAATAATTTACGTATTAGTACATTCATTTACTATCTAGCCGTCATGTTTTGACGGATATCAACTAGTTATGGTATTAATTCCCCTTCGATATTTTAAAAGTGTTGATTGGTTTGGACACATGACACTAGAGTTCTTATGAAAACAATCTCGATTGATATTGGAGCTTAGAAAAGTCGCTTCATAAATGGAAAAAGACTGACGAAATGCAAAAGAATCTGGATTTATCGGGGATGGGAAGAGTCTGGAGAAAGGTAGATCAAATTTACAAAAATACCTTCTTTTATTGAAGTAATTGTTTCAGTTTAGTCGTATAACTATCAATTTATTACAATAATTTCTTATCTATGACAAAACGCGTCATAAATAAAATTATCGATTTTTTTAAAAGTCTGTAATCGTATCTTTTTTTGAACGTCGTTTCTCTTTTCGTAACTGCCAAAACAATTTTTAAACATAAAATTTTTCTTTCGGCTCTCTCGCCATCAAGAAATATAAAATTGCTTAACTCTGAAGAGCTATTTGCAAAAATAAAAATTATTTTTTGTTTTTCAAATATTTTATTCTTGTGCGATCCGGGTCATCGAAAATCTGGATAATAGAAATCCGGATTGTGGAGTTTCTACTGTGCATTGGCGGCTCTAAGGGGGGAGGGGGCAATAGGGGCAATTGCCCCTCCCAAAAAAGCCCGGCGTATTTTTTTTCATAGCTTAAAATTATATAATCGTAGGCCTAATACTAAATGAGCTTAAATTTAAAATGAGACGATGTTTATTTCTTATATATATATATATATATATATATATATATATATATATATATATATATATATATATATATATATATATATACATATATATATATGTATGTATATATATATATATATATATGTATGTATATGTATATATATATATATATATATATATATATATATATATATATATATACATATATATATATATATATATATATACATATATATATATATGTATATATATATATGTATGTATATATATTTATATATATACATATATATATATGTATGTATATATATATATATATATATATGTATGTATATGTATATGTATATATATATATATATATATATATATATATATATATATATATATATATATATATATATATATATATATATATATATATACATATATATATATGTATGTATATATATATATGTATGTATATATATTTATATATATATATATATATATATATATATATATATATATATATATATATATATGCATATATATTTATATATACACTGCTGGCCACTGTAAATGCAACACTCTGAAGGAAACATGCAAATAACATGAAATTTACAACATGCATTAGCGGAGGTGAGATATGCAAATGATTAGAATTTCAGCGCAGACGCACATCACGCGCGCCTGTGGCGCCAATTCAAAGCGATATTTAAGGCTTGGAGATTTCGACGATTTCAATTTCGGCAATTGTGTTTTTCTTGGGGTTTTTTCAAAACAACGATCAATTATGCCTCGTCGAAAACAGCGATCATCTTTTGATCAAGTATCCGAGTTCGACAGAGGAAGGATAGTGGCCTACCGAGATTGCGGATTATCTTTCAGGTAAATCGGTAGTAGTGTTGGACGAAACCAAACAACTGTAATGCGGATATGTGATCGTTGGATGTAGGAGGGTACGACGGACCGGCGTGTTCGATCGCATCCACCTCAGGGCACCACTTCACGTGATGACAGGCAAATTGTGTGCATGGCAGTGACGGATCGCTCAGTCACATAACGAACCATAGCACAGCACATGCAGTCTGTAACGCATCATCCAGTGTCTGCGCCACATTCGACGCCGTTTACAGCAGAGTGGTCTGTCCGCAAGACGTCCATTGCTTTGTCTACCCTTGACGCAGAACCACAGACGTCTCCACGCCAATGGTGCGATGACAGAAGGATGTGGACGGCAGAATGGAATGAAATTGTCTTTGCTGACGAGACACGCTTCTGTCTGCAACACCACGATGGTCGCATTCGAGTCTGGAGACACCGTGAAGAGAGGATGCTGAACAGCTGCGATATGCACCGCCACACTGGTCCTGCACCGGGTATTATGGTATGGGGCGGTATTGGATATCACTCTCGCACACCTCTAGTACGCATTGCCGGTACTTTAAACAGCCACCGCTACATCTCCAAGGTGTTGGAGCCAGTTGTCCTTCTTTACCTTTAGGGCTTGCCCACAGCCATATTTCAACAGGATAATGCGCGACCACACGTGGCACGCATTGTCCAACGGTTCTTCGTCAATCGCCAGATTGAATTGCTTCCCTGGCCGCCTCGCTCTGCGGATCTTTCGCCGATAGAAAACATGTGGTCCATGGTTGCTATACGATTGACCCAGATTCCATCCCTAGCCGCCACAGCAGATCAACTTTGGCAACGTGTGGAAGCTGCTTGGTCTGCTGTACCCCAAGAACTCATCCAAAGTCTCTTTGAATCAATGCCGAGGCGTGTGGCAGCGGTGATCTCCAACAATGGCGGCTACTCTGGCTACTTATTTTGGCAGGAACTACACTTCACAGAAGTCTATAAATTTAATCATTTGATACTTGGTCAACATGTTATCTACAAAATAAATTTTGTTCTGATATCTCTTGTCTTTCTTGGTGTTGCAATTTAGGTGGCAAGCAGTGTATATATATATATATATATATATATATATTGCCCCCCCCCAAAAAAATGTTGCCCTTCTGACATTCCCCCCCCCCCAATAAAAAAAACATCTCTGGGCTGGAGCAGACCCTGCTGCTATGACATAAATTTCAAAACTCTATGCAAACAAAATATTTATAATGTTGAGTCAGGGTCTTAGCGGAATTTGATTTTGTTCGGAGGCTGATAACACTCAAATAATCACGTGGCAGTGCGAGGGAGAGTGTTACTTTCCATATCCTAATTGGAAGGAGACGCGGCCCAAAGGGAAACCACAAAAACTCGACGAATTTGTCCGCTGACGCTTCGAGGAATCCAACCACCGGGTTGAGAGAGCATTAACATTTGGGTCACTCGTTAGTTCGTCTTGGGTTTTGGAGATCGCACGGATTTGAAATGCCATCGTCATCATTCCAAATCACGATTTTTTTGACGAATCTGCTGGGATTTGTCCACGGCGCAACTGGTTACAAACCCGTCCGACGGGTTTGTAACCAGTTGCGCCGTGTGCGTGGCTCCATTCAATTACGTAGGTTGCGACTCATCACGGACTGGTTTGTGATTTGAGTCAGTTATCAGTTCCTTTTGAGTTGCTCCGTGTGCAGACGGGCTTAAGTTTCACTTCTGTTTTCAAGGTTTCCCTGTGAACTGAGAAAATTATTTTCTCCCCCACCTTAACAGCAGGAATAAAGTGCTACTCGTTCTTCCGACAGCTCTCTATGCTGTTCATGTCTGGACCCAAGCTGCCAAATCTGACATCGATATCGTTGAAGAACTCTGAGGAATATTAGAGAGGACATCTCTCTCATGCAGTCATTCGGTGGGATTTCGTTCGGAACGGAACGCAGAATTGGAGTTTAGAAGAGGAGTCCCTTGGCCTGACGGCTTTATCTCCTGTAAGCAAGATATATGTATTCACGGTGGGAGTGCTCAGTAGATAAAATTTTAAGTAGAATTAAGTATTAAGATGAGAATTACGCGTGAAGTAAAAGCAAAAACAAAACAAGAATAACATTAAAGTAGGAAAACAACTAAGAAGTTAATTTTAAGAGAGATAATAATTACAAGTAAAAGTTACAACTACGCCGCTTACACATGAGAAAAAAAATAAAATTTAATAGAGAATTTAGATCCACGGAAAAAATAATAATAATAATAATAATAAAGTTAAGAAGCCCGGCAGAGCAGAAGTTATCACAGTACGAGACATATTTTTTTGTGTTTTGTGAGTTTTTTCAATTTTTTTTTTGTATTTTTGTAAGTTTTATGAATTTTTTTTCGAGGTCAGAACTGCAATATAAAAAAAAGGCCCGCAGGACCATACACTTCGAAGGGGGCCCTCGGTCAAATTTTATAACACTATCGACAAGATAGCTGCTGAATTCCGCGATCATGATAGGATAGGGACGGTAAGCTTCCTCAACCTGAGCCCCTCCCTCTTTCGTTTTCACCCTTTAGGTCAACTGTTTCGTTATTTCATTTCAGTTTAAGCACACTGTCAAGTCAAACCTCTACCACCCATTTCACGATTCGAATGAATCCTAGTCATCACTGGAATAAAGATCCACAACGGCATTACCCTTCTACTTCTACTTCCCTTTCAGTAATACGGTCGAACCCCGTTATAGCGAACCCGGTATATAACGAACTCACGGATATAACGAACGAAAATTTTGGTCCCGCCATTTACCTATTGTACGTTATTTAATGAGTATTGTGTCAGTTTAATGTAATCGATTTCAGTCGATTTAATTCATTAATGATCATTTTTAATAGATTTTATCTTTTTCCAAAATATCATTATTGAATACACATTGGAACTAATGAATTATGCATTTTGTAAACTCTAGCATTTTTCTTAACTATTCGGATATAGCGAACCACCGGATAAAGCGAACAACACCTTTGGTCCCTTGAAGTTCGTTATAACGGGGTTCGACTGTATTCCTTTAGGCAGTGTCATCAGCAGGCTGTAAGAGGGATTATTGCAGTGGGGCGCAAAATGCGGCGAAGTCGATTTATATCGTATTGAATGACTCAATTAAAAATCATTTGCAAATCATGTTCTTTATTAAATTTCATTTTTGTCTAAATGAAATACAAATACATACAGTGGAACCTCGATATATTGAACCTCAAGGGGAACGAGAATACTTCGAATTACCGAGGATTTCGATATACCGGGGTTCGATTTATCGAGGTGATTTCTGACGGACTTCGATGTATAGAGGTTCACACTAAAATACAGTCGAACCTCTATATATCGCAGAAGTAAAATGCCGGAAAAATTTCGATGTATAGAAATTTCGATATATAGAATTGATATTAGTTTTATCATAATTCTCCTAAAATATTAAAATTAAAGATAATTTTCGTATACGAAACTCCATTTCTAATTTATATGCGAATCACATTAAATGAAAATTAAAAACTAAAAAACGAATTAATATGAAAGATTTATTGAGTACTATATACCTTTAAAAACACAATCCAGACCGTGGGTATAGTGATCACAGTTACATTCTTTTAAAAAAAACTACGAATACCTTGCCGAACAGTCAGTTTTGCGGAAAGTTCATCAAAGAAATGCTCGCATTTATTCAGTCCACTAAAAACTTCATCAGGGACATTTTCCGCGAATTGAAGTCCACGACGTATTGTTTCAAACGTCAAAAATTGGGGGATTTTATTCTAAAGTGGAATAAAATCTCCCAATAAGTCGTGAAATAAAATTTCGATGTATAGAGATTTTTTCGATATGTAGAAACAGTTTTTCTATGTAATGAACATGGAGATTTGCTAAGAGTTCGATATATAGATAATTTCGATATGGGGAAGTTCGATAAATGGAGGTTCGACTGTAATTGTATACTCACTGCAATTAGAAATCAAAATTGTTTATCAAAATATTTTTAGTCAAAACAACTTCGATATATAGAGGTTTTCCAATTTTGATCTATAGAGGTGCGGTGCCAGGCAAAGCAAACTAAAAATTCGAATTATCGAGGTCTTCCTGACCAGTCCTTCGACATCTAAAGGTAAAAATAACATTGGAGGGTTAGGCAGGTTCAAGGGGAATGGAAAAACTTCGATTTATTAAGGAATTCGATTATATCGAGGTTCCGCTGTATTAATATTTAAATAGGAAGTTTGAGTCACGGGAGATGTTCCAAAAAACAAGTGCAAAAGATGTAAGCGAGACGTATTTTCATTTATATGTTGCAAAGTCAATCTTTGCCCAAAATGGACAGTTCGTCGATTTTTAAAATAGTTTGTCGCAATTTACCTAGTTCGCTTTTCGATTTTAACGTAGGATTACGTTCCTCAATAAGGGTCCTTCGTAGAGAATAAAAATGTCCTGCGTCATGAGTTATAATTTAGGCAGCGTGCCAGACCCAGTAGCAGTAAACAGTTAAACAGAAAAGTACCAAAATGCTTTTAAAAAAAGTGTTAGGCAACGATAATTAATCCTACGTTAATAACCCGCGGAAGTTCCGTTCGAAGAGACTACCTGATTTTTTTTTAGGGAGGGGGGGGGGGCTAGCGTTATCTTAGGTTTAAAAAAAATCTTACTACTATCAAACAATTTTATTGGCGGGTGGGGGGTGAATTTTTATTGAAAGAAAGTGAGTGACGGTAGAATAAAGTTTGCGCACCACTGTGTTATTGCGCAGAATCTAATAAGGGCCTGTTCACATAGGAATCCATTGCGTTGCGTTAAGGAAAATATGACGTTGAGACGAAAATAAACCAATCATAGGCGTTAAAAATTTCATTGCTAATCGTTTGGAGGCATATGAGTGGTTTATTTTCTTAAAATCTTAAAACAATTTTGCATCACGTGCATAACAACGAAATAGACAAAAAAAAAATGTTTTTCTTGCTAATGCGGCAGACGATTGGACATTATCCAAAAAATATTAAAATACAGTAAAAGAAATGTTCCTCAAACTGTACTACATTAACTCTACCATATTCTTTAGTATGTTCTATTAGATTTAATTTGACTATTTTCTTCTACATTATTTTGTCTATAAAATATCCGTTACGATTTTTTTTATAAATATATTTTTTCGTTTATTTACATCAATTGCATACATGGATAGTCTTATTTATTATAAATATATATATATATATATATATATATATATATATATATATGGCATCAATTTCATACATTGACCGTTGTATTTAATTTGAATCTACTCCGTAGCGAAGTACGGGTTTTCATCTGGTACGTATATAATAGATTTGAGAAAAACTTCCCATTTTTTAAATAAAATAAACCTTATGCATAAATAACATTGCACTTTTTTATATCAATTAAGACAATTAAGTATTTACTAATTTACCTAATTTCTTTTTATTTTTAAGCAAAGTCAAACATTTTTGTTTTTAAATATATTAGATAAGTTAAGAAAGTCCCGAGGTAAAATATTTTTTTTATTCACCGCGGCCTTGTCCGAAATCCGCCACTGATTCAATATTCTACGCATTTCTTCCACTCTGCAAAGTCTCTGCAATCGCAAAATGCAGATGTTAAAACATGGAGATGCAAAAGTCGTGGGTTCACACATTCGGTTAATTATACTGTTACGTATTTAAGAAAGCCTCCGAAGACGTAGAAAGGCATTCGCGATAAGAGATATAAATTGACGAAAGGTTTTTCGCCCTTTGTTCGTCCATCAAGCGCGTCCAGAGGAAGCAAGATATCACAATACAGGGCGAAGGAGATCCATAGCCCCGATCGTGTTTCCTTTTGAGTATTGGATTCAGAATGTCGGACTGCTTTTTTGCTAATTTGGCTCGCTTGCAATCATTTTACGGGCAATTTATATTTCATTTCGAGGGTGGATTCGTGTCTTTCGTAAAGAATAAAACTTTCTGCAAGAATGTGTTTTTCTCACCGAATCCTTAATGCCGCCGGGTACGCCGTAAAAAAAAACGAAATGCTGTTTGGGGCATATTACAAAAACGGATACACAACTAGAATTGTAAAAAAAAAATTATGTTTAATATACAACGGTGGGATACCTAAAACAGGTAAGCCCACTACCGAGAAACAGGCAACCTGATAGAGGCAGCTTTTTCAACCAGAAGCAACATTCCGTTTTAACCCAAAGGCGGCTCCAAGAGAAGGGCAGTAGGGGCAATTGCTCCCCCCCCCCCCAAAAAAAAAAAAAAACCCGGCGTATTTTTTTTTCATAGTCTAAAATTAATATCGTAGTATAATCGTAGATCTAAAATTAGTATCGCATTATATAATCGTAGACCTAATGCTAAAGGAATTTAAATTTAAATTGAGAGGATGTTTATTTCGTATATATATATATATATATATATATATATATATATATATATATATATATATATATATATATATATATATAACCCCAGGAGCCTACGTTGCCCCCCCCCCTAAATCTCTGGACTGCAGCCAGAGAATGTGTAAGGACTATGTAAGCTGCTCATTTTCCACAAAAAATGAGAACCAGTCGATCGCCGAATAAAAAATCATAGAAAAGTCGATCGCCAACTAAAGAAGGTTGGTGAGCCCTGCTCTAGAGAATGTTTTAGCTAATTAGCAAATAATTTAATTGGTGGTTTCAGACCACGAGGAGCGTCTCTACGTACCATATAATACTCCAACACTGACGAAATCTCTATATGGAATAGGCGTTATGAAACAGGCCGCAGCTATATTTTACTCGGCAACATAAAATGAAAAAAACAAAATGCGATACTTCTTTGTGTTAGGAAACAGCTGTAAGGGACGTCAAGAAACGGTGATGTACCGAGTTGGCTGTCAGGAAATTATTCATCATTCAATCAAAAACCTTGGAAGAAGTAGTCAGAAGTTCACTTAAACGTGATTAATTGCGCGGAATATTTCCGCGCAATTTAGGAATACAGTCCTTCACCCTCCCGTCTCGTCTTAATGGAAGACACGCTCGGAGCAGCTTAACATTGAGAAAGTCGGTTTCTCCCAAACAAAACGTCAACTCTTTCTCTTTCATAAACAGACACGATTACGAACTACGATATTCTAGATTAACTTTTTCCTGTCAGAAAGAACTAGCTGTTATTCTATTGGCTGTATTTGTATACAAACTAAAGTTTATTGGACACTGTGTGGTAGACTTTCACTGTAAGGCGTAAGATGTCGTTTGTCGAAGGGAAAAGCCCGATAAACGTCTTATCAGCTCCTTGGATATTTAATTTTTGTATATAGGTTCTTGGGGACAGCGATAATCTCAACTGACGTTTTCCTATGACGAATAACTAGTTTGCATCGCATTTCCTCTATTACTATTGAGGTATAAACTAAAATACAGCTTACGGGAGACTTAAAGTGACTGCCTACGTTGAAAATGTCATTTTTTGACTATTTTGGCCAATTTTATTTTTTGCAAGAATCGTGTAATTCAATCTTTTCTTTTTTTAAAACCGTTTTCATTTTCATTCTCATTCTGCATCAATTAGAAGCAGAGTTATAGCTATTTAAAAAAATATCGTCTGCTACAAAATTGAAGGGACAAACAACTTTAAATGCGTTTTTCTCAGAATTATGTTTTTTTGCACAAATCTCTACCGTTATCATGATATTTCACATAATAATGCATATAATTTGATAAAATTTAGGGGAAATGTTTTAGATGCTATTGTTAATGAAATGACGCACAATTATTGATGCATAATGAATAGTTTTTTTGTGTGGGGCTGTTTTTATAAGGAAAGGAATGACGAATAGGGGAAAGAAATCAAAATTGTAGCATTAGAATTTTGTGCAGTGTGATAGGCGTTTTAGCTACATTTCATTAAAAATTACTTCAAATTGGCCAATTTTTAAAAAAAAGTATGGTATTTACAGGTAAGTTTTTGTTTATTTTTTAATTTTTAAAGGTAAAGAATAATTTTTAAAGATGAACGATAAAGCTATTTTACTATAAAAGACCAAAAAATCCATAAAAAAAAGATTTAAAAAAAATTGGCTCCGAACGTAGGTAGTCACCTTAAACTGTCAAAGAACATCAGAGGGTCAATTCTAAAACATGGGTGTGCAACACTTCGTCTTATCTGGGCCGCATACAACGCTGTTAAGCTATGGAAGTGACTTTATTTTTTTTTATTATAACATTAAAAAAAGGGAGCAACATGAACATAAAACGAGTGGCTATTTGACCTAGTTTCTGTGAAACGAATGCATCTATGTTTGATTCGTTGGAAGTGGTAGCAGTGCTTCGTGAGGTCTTAAGACCTTTTGGTCAGAAATTGTCCTCAACTGTACGCCATGTCCTCCCCCCCCCCGAAATTCCTTAAAAATGCACCTGCCGCATTGGGAAAAAAATTTTGGTTATCAGCTATAACTGTACTGAATTATTGGGAAAAGCCCAGCAGTATTTATACAACTTGCTTGTTTTTAAAAAATACAGTTGTTCGCATGTAGCTATATCTAAAAGAATAAAAATTAAAAAATGGGGGCTACAACTTGGACCACAGGCTAAACACTGAACTTCAAACTGCCTGATATTACAGCAAAGAGGCAATATCGTGCCAACACCGCAGAGCGACCGATAAAACAATTATTCACTCATATATTGGGGCGTAATTTTTTTTAATTGACTTAGGCTGTTGTTATATGAAGATGGGGACGTCCACTGAGGAAGATCCGAAGTTGAGTAACGGTCAACCAGAAAACGGAAGGCCTGATCTCAATTCAAGTAGCTTCCAGTTGTTTTAAGGGAGAAATGAGAAGACAATGCAGTCGTTCGACAGTCTTAAAATATTCATAAGTGCTTTTTTAAGTATAGAAAAATTTCATCACATTATAGTTTATAATTAAAATATGGGCATGTTAAATTAGTAAGCCGAAAGGCTCTCCGTGTGGTTTGTAGGGCTGGCAAGAGGGTGCGAGCCCGCCTGATAAGGGGATACTAAGGAATACCTTTCATAAAAGAGCTTCGAAACCACTGTGGTAAATTGACTTTAACAAGTGATATCTACTCCAGACATAGATATGTATGAATTGACAAAGTATTTCTGAGCCAAAAAAAAGCAAGGTTTTGACGAGTGTTCTTGATTGACCTGCATGACAGCAACGGGTCGAAATCAATCTGTGGCTGGTCATTCATTTGTGTTGATTTGCGTGCGCCTACTGATTCATATACCGGGAGGATGTGTTAATCACTTAATTGGTAAGGATAACGACAATCGTTTCGCACAAAGGTGATGCCCATAACATTGTTATTCCATTCGGACGTCATTTAGAAACTACTGAGCGCAAGTTTGGTCAACGTGATTAGGAAGAAATGGTCGGTATTGTTTCACAAATAGATGTTTTTTTAGACAAACATTTTGGGGATATTTTTTCCTGTTTGGTTCTCAATTATGAGCCTTCATTTCGATGCTAGTTTTGTATTATATTTAAGTGCTAACATGCATCTCTCACACACAAATACAGTGAAACTCTTCTATGGCGACCAATCACATGTGGCCGTGGCAATCTTTCATCTCTGTGGAGTCTTGAATCGGTTCTGGGCCGACTAGGGAAGTTGCACTCTGTATGTATTACAAGATATTGGTAATTAGAGAATAACGGAAAAATTTTAAATCGCAAACAATAACTGCTTTGGCATCGCTATTACGTACATTTTCAATTCCTGTATAATAATTAATATTTCATTCCAAGTGTATGAGCGTGCAGAATTTTTAATAGAGCAATCAACATTATATTTAGAAATCGAAATTAATTTAAGAGGACTTACTCGAAAGTATTCAAATACTAACAAGGATAATTGAAAGGAAATCGTT
>OU015496.1:9347941-9362941 GCA_907164885.2 Dolomedes plantarius
GAAAAAATCTCTATATATCGAAATTTTTTTCACGACATATTGGGAGATTTTATTCCACTTTAGAATAAAATCTCCCAATTTTTGGCGTTTGAAACAATACTTCGTGGACTTCGAAAACATCCCTGATGAAGTTTTTAATGGACTGAATAAGTGCGAGCATTTCTTTGATGAACTTTCCGCAAAACTGGCTGTTCAGTAAGACATTCGTAGTTTTTTTTAAAAGAATGTAACTGTGATCACTGTAACCACTAACTGGATTATTGTTTTTTTTAAAGGTATATAGTACTCAATAAATCTTACACATTAATTTATTTTTTAGTTATTAACTTTCATTTCATGTGATTCGCATATAAATTGGAAATGGAGTTTCTTATATGAAAATTAGCTTTAATTTTAATGTTTTAGGAGAATTATGATAAAACTAAGAGCAATTCTATATATCGAAATTTCTATATATCAAAATTTTTTTCCGGTATTTTGCTACTTCGATATATGGAGGCTCGACTGTATATATATATATATATACACATAAGTTCATACATACATACATGGTATATTTACATACAGAAATATATGTTCATGCACACACACACATACAGGGTGTTGCCGAGTTCGACCGACAAAGTCTAAGGGGTGAGAGTATGCATCAAGACGAGCAATAATCTCATAGGAATGTATGACAGGAAACGCAAACCTGACACGGGAGGGCACTGTTTACTTAAGCGGACCATACCTCTTAACAACCCCACTGGATGGCCGGAAATATCGCATTTTTCTGGAGGAGGTAGAAAACTCAAAAACAAAACAGAATCACATTGGATTGTGTGACCCGAAACGCAAACCTAGTCAACTAGAGGATAAACAAAGATGCAGAAATGGTGACTTTTCATTCATATATATATATATATATATATATATATATATATATATATATATATATATATATATATATATATATGTATATATTATATATATATATATATATAATATAAATATATATATATTTATTTATTTATTTATTTATAATAAATACGACGATCAATGTATACAATTGATGTAAAAAAAACAAAAAAATATATTTATAAAGAAATCGGAACGGACATTTTTATAGACAAAATAATGTAGAAGAGAATATTCAAATTAAATCTAATAGAATACTAAAGAATATAGTACAGTTAATATAGTACAGTTTGAGGAATAAATCTTTTACTGTATTTTAATATTTTTTTGGATAATGTCCAATCGTCTGCCACATTAGTAAGAAAAAAAATTTTTTTTTGTCTATTTAGCTGTTATGCACGTGACGATAAATTTATTTAAAGTACCAGAAAAAGAAATCACGTGATCGGCATTTAATAAATTAAATTCTAAAAATTAATCTCTAAAAATTCACCAAAAATCAGAAAATGGAGTTAAAGATTCGAAAAAGATTTGATTTTAAATTAATTTTTAGGATCTTTCTCGCGATATAAATTTTATAACCCTCAAATTATTATTTTAAATGCAAACTTAAAAAACGTTACTAAAACAGCATAAAAATTTAATTTTAAAAAATCTAAGTAGAATTTTTCCAAAATCTTTCTTAGTGCACACCTACACTATAAGAAGAATACACTATAAGCAAACACTATAAGCATATACACTATAAGCAAAATTTCAGCCCTTTAGGTCCAGCGGTTTGGTCTGTGCGTTGTATGTCAGTCAGCCAGTCAGTCAGTGAGTCAGTTACGGAACTGTTTTATTTATATAGACACGCGCACTCACACATGGAAAAAAATAAATAAATAATATATATATATATATATATATATATAAAGGCTCTTAAACCTATTTATAAATTGACTGAAATTGAAACTTGAAGCTTTAAAAGAGAGCCCTTTTTCAGCGTTATACTGTCCACTTTTTCAAAACAGCCTAGTTCGTGGAAGAGTCCAACTTTCCCAAGGTCCGCTTTTCTTGCGGCGATAGCAGGGACATTTCGCAACGAGGATGAAAGAGGAGTTGTTGCCTTGAGCGCTTTTGTGGCGTTAATTTTCCTTCCATTTCTTGCGAGATACCGTCGTCAGTCACGAGCGTTCAATTCGTCGATCTCAGATGAAAACATATTTCATACATAGAAAACGAAAAATAACACGCAGCGTTGAATGGTATAGTCAAAACATAAATCTCGCTGGGTGCTAAAGTAACGGAAATATGCTTTTGTGTTTCATGCCTCCATGAGTTCTTTAAAATTAATATATATATATAAATAAATAAATAAATAAATAAATATATATATATATATATATATATATATATATATATATATACTGCTGGCCACCCAAATTGCAACACCAAGAAAGACAAGAGATATCACAACAAAATTTATTTTGTAGATAACATGTTCACCAAGTATGAAATGATTAAATTTATAGACTTCTATGAAGTGTGGTTCCTGCCAAAATCAGTAGCCAGAGTAGCCGCCATTGTTGGAGATCACCGCTGCCTCACGCGTCGCCATTGATTCAAAGAGACTTTGGATGAGTTCTTGGGGTACAACAGACCAAGCAGCTTCCACACGTTGCCAAAGTTGATCTGCTGTGGCAGCTGGGGATGGAATCTCGGTCAATCGTAGATCAACCATGGACCTCATGTTTTCTATCGGTGAAAGATCCGGAGAGCGAGGCGGCCAGGGAAGCAAGTCAATCTGGCGATTGACGAAGAACCGTTGGACAATGCGTGCCACGTGTAGTCGCGCATTATCCTGTTGAAATATGGCTGTGGGAAAGCCCTGAAGGTAAGGAAGTACAACTGGCTTCAACACCTCGGAGATGTAGCTCTGGCTGTTTAAAGTACCGGCAATGCGTACTAGAGGTGTGCGAGAGTGATATCCAATACCGCCCCATACCATAATACCTGTTGCAGGACCAGTGTGGCTGTGCATAACGCAACTGTTCATCATCCTCTCTTCACGGTGTCTCCAGACTCGAATGCAACCATCGTGGTGTTGCAGACAGAAGCGTGACTCGTCAGTAAAGACAATTTCATTCCATTTTGCCGTCCACATCCTTCTGTCATCGTACCATTGGCGGCGGAGACGTCTGTGGTACTGCGTCAAGGGTAGACAAAGCAATGGACGTCTTGCGGACAGACCACTCTGCTGTAAATGGCGTCGAATGGTATGCGCAGACACTGGATGATGCGTTACAGACTGCATGTGCTGTGCTATGGTTCGTGATGTGACTGAGCGATCCGTCACTGCCATGCGCACAATTTGCCTGTCATCACGTGAAGTGTTGCGCTGAGGTAGATGCGATCGACCACGCCGATCCGTCGTACCCTCCTGCATCCAACGATCACATATCCGCATTACAGTTGTTTGGTTTCGTCCAACACGACTGCCGATTTCTCTGAAAGATAATCAACAATCTCGGTAGGCCACTATCCTTCCTCTGTCGAACTCGGATACTTGATCAAAAGATGATCGCTGTTTTCTACGAGGCATAATTGATCGTTTTTTTTAAAAAACCACAAGAAAAACACAATTGCCAAACTTGAAATCGTCGAAATCTCCAAGCCTTAAATAGCGCTTTGAAGTGGCGCCACAGGCGCGCGTGCTGTGCGTCTGCGCTGAAATTCTAATCATTTGCATATCTCACCTCCGCTAATGCATGTTGTAAATTTTATGTTATTTGCATGTTTCCTTCAGGGTGTTGCATTTACAGTGGCCAGCAGTGTATATATATATATATATATATATATATATATATATATATATATATATATATATATATATATATATATATATATATATATATATATATATATATTTATATATATATATATATATAAATAAATATATCTATATATATATATATATATATATATATATTTATATATATATATATATAAATAAATATATCTATATATATATATATATATATATATATATATATATATATATAGATAGATAGATAGATAGATAGATAGATATATGTATATATATATATATATATATATATATATATACAGTCGGACCTCTATATAACGAAGTCGCTAAATCCTGAAAAAAAGTTCGTTATATGGAAAATTCGTTAAATAGAGATTTACCTTTTAAAATACTTTAAACTACACAAGACAGATTTTAAATTCATAAACACTAAATATTATTAAAAAAAGTAATTACTCACACCTTTATTTTGTAAATTAATGTCTATTTGTTTTATATATCTTACCCTCAAACAGAAATCTGAAAGGAAAACAAGATTAAAACAAAACGTCCGGCAATACACTGTATTTTCAATTTTAAAAAATTATATTAAAATTAATGAATTTTAATGACATTATCGCATGTATTATGGCAAATAATTTTAAGGTTACATTACCACATGCGTCCTTAAATTTAATTATTGGTAAAGTCTGTTAATTTTGTCTGAGTTTTTTGTTTGAAAAAGTGCTTTTTCTCATAATACGTTTCGCATCTTTACAATGCACCAAAACCCCTTCAGGCGTATTTTCTTCAAACTGCAATCCGCGTCGGAATGGGTTAAAAGAAAGTTAATGTGTTAAATGTGTTAAAAGAAATAATTAGTTTGAAATGTTCAGAAATATTTTGAGAAATAGGGAGAAAAAAATATTGAATCACAAGAAAAAGTTCATTAAATAGAGAATGCACTTCGCTATTTGGAGGTTATTTTACGAAGAAATTCGCAAAACGTTCTTGGTTCCAAGGAAACGTATATGTAACATACAAGGGAAAACGTATAAGGAAACGTTCGCAAAATAGAGAAATTCGCAAAATAGAGGTTCGTTAAGGGGATTCACGACTCTTAAGTCGAGGAAATAAGGCATATTTTCATACTTTTTGACTCTTTGTAACTATTTCAATTTACTCCCAATTTTTCAAAATTTTATGTGTATTATAAATTCATATATTTGTTTTAATAAACAAATTTTCAACTCTCCAAATAACTTTAAATAATTTTTTTTTAAATGCTTTAGATATACCTTGTTTTTTAAGAATTTTTATTGTATACTGGCTTGCGCACAGAACTGTGAAATTAATTTTACACTTAAATGTATAATTCCTATTTTATATTTAAAATAAATAATTCAAAATACAATTGAACATAAAGCATTCAACATTAAAATAATTTTCAATTTTTTTAAAACTGCTCAAAATATACTTAAAATTTCCTTAATTTTTTGCATTAATTTACCCCTGAAAAAATAACAAAATGTCCAGTGATTGCAATAATTCTAGTTCAGACGCAATAAAATAACATGATTATGCAGTGATAAAAATTTCACGGAATTATGTTTAATAGTTTTTGAGATATCAGTTGCGGAATGATGCAAATTTAAATTTTCAGAAAAATGAGTTTTAATTTTTTCTTACCATAAACTGGATCAGCAATTAAATATTTAGAATATCAATATCTCCGGAACTAAGCGGAATAATTTCATGCGGTTTGCTTTATTTTGTTCAAAAATGATCATATCAGGCTTTAACCTATATTTTTTCAAAAAATCGAATGTTTAAAAGATTTAAGGGTAGTGAGTCCCCTTAAATAGAGGTCCGACGGTATATATATTATAAAAATTATATTTTGTACAATATATGCCTGCAGGAAATCATTAAAAAATGCCTAAGTATTAGAAGGTCCCCTTTTGATGGACGATATCACAGTTTGTTGGTTAATAGGTGAAGTCTGCTCTTCCCGTTTTCTTCTTTCGTCGTCCCCAGCAGTTCGGTTGCCCGGAATTGACCTCTGGTCCGCCATTCGATATCCCTGGAGAAAATTGTTCCCGATAACTCGCTGCAGCGAATGACTCGCGAGCCGTTAGAGGCGTCCAAATTGCTGGATTCTTTCGCTAACAACTGCTAAGAGAGTCTTTCCAGAGCCGGGCAAGTTTTAAAATCGGCGCCTTTTCAAATCTTCGGAGAGACGCTAAGCGATGAGTGTATAGCTATTGAAGATAGTCTACTTTTAGAAGAATGATCATTTTGAGAATATTATATATTCATTCAAAAATTTTATTTATTTAAAGAACGTAAATTATTTTTAAAAAATGACAGAATTTCCTCAAAAAAAAAAAAAAAAAGCAGAAAAAGTCAATAAATTTGAAGTAAAAATAGTGACTATGTTTCTTTATGGCAGTAAATGGCTATATCGCCTGTCTATAATGATTTGTTTTTGATTGATTCCGTCATTTTTATAGAAATGATCATTTCATCGCTCTTAATGAGTTGTTCTTCGTAGATAACTCCTTCATGAAAAACGGCTTCAGCTCCATCTACAGGTAGCAGAATTTCTGTAGCAACAACAACGCTTGAAAATAATCAGTCACAATTGATTTCTCATCTCAAATTTAGATGTTTATAGTAAAAAGTCTTAATATAGGGCGTGGTGGCAGAATTGGCAAGTGCAGCGGGCCAGTCATCTGTACGTCCCTGGTTCGATGCTCCTCGCTGCAAATCTACCGCGGTGTTCACTCATGGTGGCCGGGGCACGTAAAATAGGCCGTGGCTGCAATGTCCTCCAAGTTCTCAAATTTTATATATATATATATGGAGGTGCGGGGTCGAGTGTACCGGTCTCGTCCCTTGACTCGGTTCAAAAGTGCGCTATCGATGTTCTTCGAGGTCAAGTCAGACTTCATCCCTAGTGGTACCTCGCATTAAAGTGCAGCTGCTTGCTAACCTTCGCCGAGGACCTAGGTCCTGTGGACTTGGTGTAGGCTTTCCTACTCCAAAGGGATTGGAAACAACAAGTCTTAATATTCGCATTTTTACGAATTTCTTTAAATGTCAGATTAAACTAATTATACTTTTCATCATTCGCTAAAAAATTTCGCATTTTAATGTGTCTTCTTTTGGCGTCTCTTTCCATAGGGCGCCTCACACATGGGACCGTCCCCGACCGGGAAGAACTGCTAATTTCACTGTTTTGCGACCTTTTTCAGAGTCGCGACACCCCTCCATATATATATATATATATATATATATATGCAAAAATGCATTCATGTAATATATATATATATATATGTGCACTAATCTCTCTCTCTCTCTCTCTCTTTATATATATATATATATATATATATATATATATATATATATATATACACACAACCCCCCCCTCTCTTTTCACCCTGTCTATTAACGTTATGCCAAAAATGTGTGAAAGCGAACAGAACCTCGAGAAAAATAATGCCCGGATGGTATTGATTCAGGACAATAGAGAGAGAAAACTCTTCACCCGATACAATTCCTTTTTGAAAGTTGCGGAAACTAAAACAGTAGTGCGAAAAGATACGGCAAAGACTCATGAAAGACTTACTGACGTGTAGAATGCGGCTACTATATACATACTACGTACGTATATGTTTATATATATATATATATATATATATATATATATATATACATATATATATATATATATATATATGTATGTGTGTGTGTGTGTGTAAGTAAGTAAGTAATATATATGTAGTGAGTAACCACGAACTTCATTGGTCACCCAATAAAGGCGGTAGATTTCTTTGAATAAGACTTTATTCATTGAGAAAACATCACTGCCCTACAGTTTCATGGTAGATAAATATTCGCATAATTTTGAGTGAAATTCGCTAAAAAGTTTTAATGGAATAAAATCGTAGAGACCCCCCCCCCCGATAAAAGCACTTCGTGATCCCTTGGGGTTTGCGAACCTCAGGTTGGGAACCCCTATGCTAATACAACCCACTGATATCTCTTCTTTGCTGTCTGGAAAAATTTTCTAAATACTGTAGGTTTCTTTTTCCTAGTAAGTTCTTTCATTTCTACTAAAATAATTATTATACATTACAACAATAATGCCTTTTCAGTATGCCTGTATATGCGTATATATATATATATATATATATATACCGTATATCAACCCTCCCCCTTTAAATTTAATAGGGGGAAAGGAACATAAAATTTAAATTTTATAAAAATTTATTCTTCTTATGGGATGATTGTTCCCCCTTAAATATGACTTCCCAGTATTTAGAGTAATAGTTAAAGGATTGTTGATAAAATTTAAAAAATTGAGCCTTCATAGGATGAATAATTTCATTTTGGGATTGCGCCTTTTACTGATTGAGTGGGGCGCGGAAGATACTAAACGTGCTGAACTCGGGTGGAAGTTTTGCTGAATTGAATGAGGAAAGGGAAGTACAGGCCAAAACGGATACACAGGGTTCAAAATGGAGAATGGAATCACTCGAAGAACTATCATTTGGATTACGAAGGGGAAAATGTTCCTCTTAGAGAGAAATGTTATCTCTCTGTCTCTCTCTGTGTGTGTATATATATATATATATATATATATATATATATATATATATATATATATATATATATATATATATATATATATATATACACAGTGCGTCAAATAAATTTTAAGACTCGTCTCAGAGCGCAGGTTGTAATGATGCTGTGAGTGTAAATGTGCATGTGTCATAACGTGCATCGTCTGCTGGTACACTGTCAACAAGTTGAGCGCATTTCGTTAAGTAGTTGAGAGAAGGCGAGCATTTATTGAAGAAGTGAATTTTTTTCATGTTGATTTTTTTTAAGATGGAGCAAAGAGCTGTAATTAAATTTAACGCAAAACTTGGTAAAAGTGCTTCGGAAACATACCAACTCATGAAACAAGTTTACGGTGACTGTTATTTAAGTGGATCATATGTTTTTGTGTGGCACAAACGTTTTTTGGACGGAAGAGATACAGTAGAAGATGATCAGCGTAGTGGAAGACCAATTTCATCTAGGACACCTGAAGCTATTAAGAACGTACGAAATTTCGTAACAAACGATCGCTGTGCATGACTGAGAATGATGGAAGACTCTTTAAACATCAACAAAGAAACAATTCTAACCATCCTGCATGAAGATTTGGGCAAAACAAAAGTGTGTGCTAAATTTGTTCCACACACTTTAACCCCTGAAAAAATTGCAATGAGAAATGCACATTGCAGAGACATCGTTTCAGCCGCTGAAAACGATCCAAACTTCTTGAAGTTCATTGTTACAGGTGATGAAACCTGGTGTTTCCAATATGATCCTGAAACAAAGCGACAAAGTGCGGAATGGAAGTCACCAAATTCAACGGAAGCCAAAAAAGCAAGAAAAGTTCCATCCAAAATCAAAACAATGTCATTACATTCTTCGATATTAAAGGTATTATCCACAAAGAATTTGTTCCAACTGGACAAACAATTACAGGTCAATACTACTTAGCTGTTTTAAAGCGTTTGATGGCCAGAATTCGTCGCATTCGTCCAGACTACACAAGGACTGAAAGCAGTTGGTGTTTGTTACACGACAATGCACCCAGTCACACCTCCCTTATTGTTCGTCGACTTTTGGTAAAAAATAATGTCTGTGTGTTGAACCATCCACCGTATTCACCTGGTTTAGCACCCTGTGACTACTCCTTATTCCCAAAACTTAAAATGAAGTTAAAAGGGTGATATTTTGAGGATATTTCGACCATACAAGAAGCATCAACATGTGCTTTGGAGGTCATTCCACAAAGTGATTTACAACAGGCGTTTGATTCATTAATAAATCGCTGTAAAAAGTGCATTGAAGCCACAGGGTCCTATTTTGAATAATAAACCAAAACAGGTATTAGTTTCTTGTTTCCATTTGTTTTTACAGACCCAGTCTTAAAACTTATTTGACGCACTGTGTATATATATATATATATATATATATATATACCGGGTGTCCCAAAAATGACCGACGATTTGAAAAATCGATTAAAGAAAAACGAAAGGTGATAAAAATGTACAGTTTGCTGCTTTCTGCTTAGGCAACCAGGGAATTTATTCTCACCAATTTTCTAAATTAGTTACAAAGTTCGTCATGAGGCCAATTTTTACCTAAATGGAACTGTGGATGTCCGAAATTGTAGCATTTGGGCATTTGAACATCCCCATGCTGTTCAGAAAATTCCAGTGCATTCACCAAAACTCGCTGTTTGGTGTGGCTTCACGGCAGACTTCATCATCGGACCATTCTTTTTTGAGAACATTACAAGAGTAGAGACACAAACATGTATTGTTACTACGCAAAGGTATCGCCCTATGCTGACTAGTTTTTCATTCCGAAACTTCAGCAAAGGCAATGCCTTGATCTGACAATCTTCATGCAGGATGGAGAACCACCACATATTGGACTATCGGTGCGCCATCACTTTAAAGAAGAAAGGGCCATCAGTCGCTTTTTCTCACTTGCATCGCCACCTCGCTTCCCGGACCTAACCACATGTGACTTCTTTCTGTGGGGTTATATAAAGTCTAGGGTGTATCTTGGCGGAGTTTCGAACTTGGCGGCCCTAAAGGACAGTGTAGTGAATTTGCGAAATAAAGCGGTGTTGCAGTGAAATTTCTTTGTTATTCATTTTTCTGCTTATTGCAGCCTTTTCGGTATTCACCCCTTATCTTTAAATCCCGAAATACTAGCGCTGCTGTCAACTACGTAGTCGTGAATTTGCATTTTGATGTTTTATGCAAATTCTCGAGTGCGCCGACAACAACAGCGCCATATCTTCCCCCTATCGGCGACTTTTGGAACTTTTTTTTTTCACGGAACTTCTTTCCCATGTCGTCCTTAGTCCTCCTGCTAAATTTGGTGGAATTCAGGCTGATAGATCGTGCTACAGATGGCTCTGAGTAGTGTCAGTTTAAAAAAAATACTGGTTGTTCTAGATTTAATGAATAGTTTGTTCTGTTGCAATTAATAAGTAAATCATAATAATAAGTTTAATTAGAGTAAATAACTACTAAAAAATAAAATAAATAAATAAAATTAATACCTTAAGTAAAAATAAAATTAAAATAAAATAATAATAAATTACTCTTAGTAATAATAATAAAAAACTAATTTAATTTAGGTATAATTGTCCTAAAACGCAGTCTCCATATTAGGTCAGTTTCTGTGTTTCCATTTGCTCCTTGGTTGCAAGTTTTGTGACGTCAGTCATCTTGCGGTTACCTATTCTTAACTTCCACTCTGTCTAGCGCCTGGCTTGGTGTTCTATGTTAAGTAACTCTTTATTCAATTCTACAGTTTCTCATGGATTTTACGGTGTCTAAGTACGTTTATTGTTTAGATCATACTTATCGGAAACAATCCATTGGTTTTTAGACAGTATCGACACCGCTGATTAAGAGATGCTGTCAAAAACCTCTTTCATTCTTAACTTTTCATGTTTTTAGTTCCTGACTGCAAGTAGTTTTATTGCTCATACTGGTTTTTCTCTATCAACTTTGTCTTATATATATATATATATATATATATATATATATATATATATATATGTGTGTGTGTGTGTGTGTGTGTGTGTGTGTGTGTGTGTGTGTGTATATGTGTGTGTGTATGTGTGTGTGTGTGTGTGTGTGTGTGTGTGTAAGTAAGTAAGTAAGTAAGTAATATAAATTGTATGCATTTGTAAAGCGCAAAACATAATTTTGGTGAAATTTTCCTCCAATTGTGTTCTTAATGAACAAGATTTATCACCCCTTTACTACCTCTAAACCATCAAATCCTACAGTCTCTATTATACACACACAATCTTCCTCTAGATGCTTTCTTTTTCAATCTCCGTTGTTGGAAAGGTTGCTTATGATTGTCAAAGAAGACTACCTTTCATTTATTTTTACTTTTCCTATTTGAAATACGTTTTTAGTAAAATAACCGATTACATCTCGTATTAATTAATTTATTTGCTTCGTTCTAATGAGCCATTAGAGTGTATTACTATTAACACACACACATACATATACAAACATACATACGGTGAAACTTTTCAAGCCGGCCAACCCTCTATACGGCCATATTTTGTTCAGAACCGATTCAATACACTCCATAGAGCCAATGTTATTTTACCCCCTTTTCCGTGGCCACCCCTCAAAACGGCCACTTTTTTCGGTACCATGACTGGCTGACATAGTGAAGTTTCACTGAATTCTCCTAATAGTTGCCGTGTTCTGTGCATGTTTCTGTCATGAACACTTCCGGAGCGACCGCTTCATAAATATATCAGCCTGTGGCATCCATTTTGTTTTATGAGTTAGGCTTAACAAGTTAAAAGAAAAGTGCAAAAAGATTATCTAAACCCAAATAATTTATTAGATACAACGTTATATCGACACAAATCAACTTTATTTCGATTTTTAGACGACTGTAATAAACGGGTAGGACAATTTCAAAACAGCTCGCCACCGTTTAAAACTGTTCTCATCGTAAAATATCCTTTCATTGTAACGTATTTTCGTTATGATTTTCATATTCATTGGAGAATTATCTCTTTTCCGCCACCTTTCGCGTCATCATAGTGTTTCAATTAAATTAATATCAAGTATTCATTTTATATACTCAGAACTTGAAAATGTAAACACGAGTGAGTCATTCATTCACCGTGATTCATTCATCGTCGTTAATTTAAGAAAAATTGAATCGAATAATTTTCTTCACAGTAAAACAGTTTTTCATTATATAATTTTTTAATATTATATTTATATTTTAATCATATATATATATATATATATATATATATATATATATATATATATATATATTAACCAGATATTACTATGATGTCAAATTTAGTATTTTCGGAAAGTTGCAAACTCGACGCATGCGTAGTGATATGTTCAAAACTATCTGTACGGTAGCGTGCTTTTCATAGCGAATACGTAACATAATCGGAGAATTTTCTTAAATTTTTTAAAGTGTTTAATTGAACATTTCTAAACTGCCAACACACGTGGTTTTCATGTGATTTTCCCTAAAGCATTCTATTCTGATGATAGTGTTTTTAATTTCCGTTTATCATTGCATTTTTAATATTACTTTTAATAGTACTTATATAAAGATTTGCATTCTATTTCGATTTCTTATTTAAACGGTGTGACGTAGCATATCGGCCCGCTGTTCTTTTTTTTTTTTTTTTTTTTTTTTTTTTTTAATTTCGTAGTGTCTGAATGATTATATTTGGATGCAAATTTCAAGTTAAGTAACTGAATTTAACATTTTAATTGTGTTTAATTGAATATTTATTTGCTTAAAATTATTATTTTGTTCATACCGATTTTTCATAAAGCATTCTATTACGATGATAGTGTTTTTAATTTCTGTTTATTATTGTATTTTTTATATTACTTTTAATAGTATTTGTATAACGATTTGTATACTATTTCGATTTTCAGATCTAATAAAAAGTATTAAAAAATTTTCACCTTCAAATTTCACCTTCAAATCATTTTCACCTGCGAATGTCTTCAAGAGCCAATTGCGTATACAGTCGAATCCCGTTATAACGAACTTAAAGGGACCAAACGTTTTGTTTGCTATATCCGGTGGTTCGCTATATCCGAACCGTTCAGAAAAATGTTAGACTTCACAAATGTATAACTCATTAGTTGCTATCTGTATTCAATAATGAGTAATTAAAAAATGATAAAATCTAATAAAAACGATCATTAATGTATTAAATTGACTAAAATCGATTACATTAAACTGACACAATACTAATTAAATTAACTAAAAATGAAGACAAATGGAAATAAATTTATTTTACCTTCAAGTGTTGTTTACTGTTTTGATACAGAAATAATCGTTAATCTTCTGCTGACGTGATGCCGATTTCAAAAACATTTTATGAATTGCTTTGTCCAATAAGTCAAATGACTCCAACATTCTTTCTTCCACTGTTTCTGTAGACAAAAACTTAATAACAATCATCGCTGCCGTAGCATCCGAGATGGTGGGGATTTCGTCATTTATGTGCTCCCCTTCATTAGCATCATATGCAGAATCTTCGATTTCAGAATGATTCATTTTAATTTCTTCCACAATATCTTCATCGGTCGGATTTTCACGTGTAAAGACTTCATCGTCACATGCTTCGAACAATTGCACGCCACAATCTGAGAATGATGAAATTTTGTGCTTTTCTATCCACATCGCGATAGGTAAATCTTAATCATCATATTCTTCAACATTCTTTGCTTCTTCAACATTCTCAAAAAGTTTGAAAATAAAAAAAATTAGTAATATTCTGAAAAAAGGGTTCGTTATAGCCGTTTCTTAAGATTTCGGAGGTTCGCTATAAAATGGATAAATTAGCATTAAATATAATAGGAAAACAGCGGCATCAAAATTTTCGTTCGTTATATCCGTGAGTTCGTTATATACGGGTTCGTTATAGCCGTTTAAGATTTCGGAGGTTTGCTATAAAAGGATAAATTAGAATTAAATATAATAGGAAAACAGCGGCATCAAAATTTTCGTTCGTTATATCCGTGAGTTCGTTATATACGGGTTCGTTATAGCCGTTTCTTAAGATTTCGGAGGTTCGCTATAAAAGGATAAATTAGCATTAAATATAATAGGAAAACAGCGGCAGCAAAATTTTCGTTCGTTATATCCGTGAGTTCGTTATATACGGGTTCGTTATAGCCGTTTCTTAAGATTTCGGAGGTTCGCTATAAAAGGATAAATTAGCATTAAATATAATAGGAAAACAGCGGCATCAAAATTTTCGTTCGTTATATACGGGTTCGTTATAACGGGGTTCGACTGTATTAATAAAATGCCAAAGTTGTCGAAACTGAGGAGTTGTTTGGAGTCCTTTCCACCGATGCAGAAACATGACTCCTTAAATGTAAACGGGAGTGTTTTGCGGTATTTCTCCAGACGTAGTACATTCTTTTTCTATCCCGACACATTCTATTTTATTCCAGTACGCACCACTCGCTAAACATTGTCTTGGCATCCGTCCTCCGGACACTTGTGTCATCAGGGGATTTTGAGAATGCTCGGTTTTCTGTTACGTGACAGAGTTTCATTTCTGCTTACTGCCGATAATGCCTTCGGAAATGCCTTAACAGCGAGCCAGTCGACTAATAAGCAATCTGAAACTGCTTCCGAAAGGATCCACACTCAGTAGGCCTTTTATAGAGTGACTAGCTGAAAACCCG
>OU015496.1:9372941-9390441 GCA_907164885.2 Dolomedes plantarius
CGCTCCCACAGCTGGTGTGATGTTATGGGGTGCCATTGCCTACAATACACGGTCACCCATAGTATTGTTCCGTGGCACCATGACACCCCAGCGGTATGTTCATGAAATCCTGCAACCACATGTGTTGCCACTCATGCAACGGCTCCCAGGAGCCATTTTTCAACAAGACAATGCTCGACCTCATACGGCAAGGGTGTCACAAGACTGTCTCCGCACTGTTACTACCCTTCCTTGGCCTGCCCGATCCCCAGATTTGTCTCCAATCGAGCATATCTGGGATCATTTGAGACGACGAGTGGGGCATCCCACGAGTTTGAACGAACTAGAGGCAAGGTTACAGCAAATATGGAACGAAATGTCTCAAGACATCATACAGAACTTGTATGACTCAATGCCCGATCGTATCGCATCGTGCATTCGCGCTAGACGGGGTCCAACGGAGTATTAACTCCTCCGTTCTTTTGCCTTTTTCTCTGAAATAAATTATCCTTTTTCTTTGATTTTCTTATCATTTACTTATATCAAAGTAGTCATTACGTATGCAAAATTTCGTTTCATTTTGACGACTCCTTCTTGGTGCGCTAAATTTCGTTTCATTTTGACGACTCCTTCTTGGTGCGCTAAATTTTTTGTCCATGAGTGTATAATTGAGTGCTCGAGATGCCCATGCTTGCGCAAAACATAAGGAGAATCCATTTCATTAAAAAAGTCCAGAGAAATGATCTCGTTCGGGCCATTCATAAATTTTCTCCTAAAGTCTGTCAATTCCAATTTATGTCCCATTGAATCCTCTTTCCAATGGCGCAACAAAGAGGAAGTGGAGCATTCTTAACCCACTGCCGTGCACGCTCCAATCGGAATTTTTTTTTTCTGTTTTGGCGAATAGGATCAGAGGGACATTGGATTTTTTTTCCATGTAAAAAAAAAAGTTGCCAAAAGTAACCGAAAGAGGGCACTTTTGCGTGACAACGTTAAGTCTGCATTGCAGGAAAGACATGCGTTACCTGTTGTCCCCTTCATGCAGGATGGTGCACCGCCCCACATTTCACGTGATATCAAAAGGTTCCTGTTGGAATCTTTCACTGAAGACCGAGTTCTATAAGTCCCGGTTGTAAGGTTTAGTGGCCCTCACGATCACCAGACTTGATCTCGGCAAGTATTTAGTTGGGGGGGATACTTAAAGTCTCATGTGTACCGGGTCTCCCCAACCACTTTGGTGGAACTGAAAAATGTCATTCGACAGACAGTCGCTGCCATCGATACTACAATCCGCTTTAATGGGCTTAGTGACGCGCCTCACTTGCCTATTACCTTGTGCTGGTAGTAATGTTGAACATCTGTTACTTTAAAATAAATGCAGTCTCATGTTATTGTGATCTGTTTGATTTTCCGTTTGAGTTTGTCTGATTTGCATAAAACGTCTCAGTATGACCTGTGAGCGCCCTCTTTCGACTACTTTTGGAAACTTTTTTTTTTTTTTTTTTTACATGGAAAAAAATCCAGTGTCCCTCTGATCTTATTGGCGCAAACAGAAAAATTTTCCGAGCATTGCTTCTTTTATTATGAATTTTTGAACTTTGAACGAATTTATGACGCACCCGTTATATATATATATATATATATATATACTCTATCTATCTACCATTGTTGGTAGAGAATCTACGAGAGTCAATTACAGACTCAACCCTCCGGGGCATGCTTTCCACAAGTTCTTGCTTAACGGCTGGTGGTATTTTCTTCCATTGGGCTTGGAAAAGACATGTAAGTTCCTTCACCGATTTTGAACGGTTGTTACATCCCTTAATTCGGTGATCCAACTCCTCCCAGAGGTTCTCGATAGGGTTCAGATCTGGGCTCTGTGAAGGCAGTCTATTCGGTTAACCTCATTGTCACCATACCAATCCATGGTGGACCTCGCAACAGGATAACTGGCGTTGTTGTCCTGGAAGTATCATGGGTCCAACCCGTAAAACTACTACAACGTAGGAAGCACATCCAAAAAATGCTGCAGGCGTCGGCGTTGAGCTTACCATGAATTGAGAGCAACGATCCCAGTCCATACAGGGAGAAACACCCCCAGACCACAATTCCATGGAATTGTGGTCTGGAAGTGTGTTCGGCGGAGGTGCACCTCCGCCGAACTTTAATGTGGACAATGCATTCTGACAGGAGGCGTTCTCCATGCAGACGCCAGAACCAGACCCTGCCATCCGAACGGTAGAGGGTGAACCTTGATTCGTCGCTCCAGAGAATCCGTTTCTACTAATCTACGGTCCCCTTTCGACGTGTTTTGCACCACATTAACCGAGCAGCGTGGTTGGACTTTGTGATCAAAGGCTTATAAGCGGTAGCACGACCATGAAAACCAAGCAGATGTGATTCCTTACGGAGATTATTCGTCGAAACAACATTTCTGGATGCCTGTTGAAACTCCTGGATTATGTGGAACATAGGTTGGGTGCGGTTCTTCCGAATTTCTCTGGACGGCACCTGACGGTCTCTATCTCCCAGTTTCGTGGGTCTGCCGTCTCGGGACACATTTAGACAATCACCGCTCACCTTCCACTTCTGAATCATATAGGCCACTGTCGATTTTAGTTAATGCAGCTCGCTAGATATGTCCCTTAAGGATCGGCCATTTCTGTGACACCCGACGATTACACATTTCTCGAAATGAGATAATTGTGCACTTCGTGGCATCTTGCATGCTACTCAGGCCAATGTTGTCTCCTACTCGACATTTAACGGCCGAGGGCGTGACGTATATCAGGACCGCAGATATCGTCATTTGCATGGGTCTCCAGATATTTATTGGTAGATAGTATATACAGTGGAATCTCGATCGGTCGTCCCCGAATCATCGTTTTTCCCGTATATGTCGTTTTTTCACCCAGTCACGAATATCATATTGCTTTGTTATGTTCCCACATCTATAGTTTTACCTCATTTATCGTTCAGTTCAGTCGGTCCCATGAAAAACGATTGATCCAGATCTCACTGTATATGCAAATGTATGTGTGTATGTATATATATATATATATATATATATATATATATATATATATATATATATATATATATATATATATATATATATACACGCGTACACATACACACACACGCACACACACACACATATATATATATATATATATACATATATATATATATATATATATATATATATATATATATATATATATATATACATATATATATATATATATATATAAAAAAATTTACACTTGAAAATGTTTTAAAAAATTGTTAAATTTAAAATTTTTTTTAATTTTATGTAAATTTTTCAATTTAAACTATATATTTGTGTATTTTTTGGTTTTACATTAAACTTAAGTATATCATTAATTTAATTTGACCAAAAAAATAGTTTCTGTATGCATATTTCTTAATTTTTATGATGCGCGAAACATCCAATGATTTTTTTTCCTTTTTAAGTAATGTACATTTAAAAATAAAATCTAAAAATTAATCATGGATTTACAAGTTCTATTTTTGTATAAAATATAACTGAAGAATTTAAATTTTGATATAAATCAAAAAAATTATATATATATATATATACAAGACGCGACACCTTCAAGAGACGACGTGGGAAAGTATGCCTCCAGCTATCTCTGTCTGACCAAGAATGTGCGTTCTTTTTTGCGCGTGAGTTGAGAAACGCGTTACAGACACCATTATCTTCTAGCCAGGCACTGATAAAGCTCGATAGCTAGACCCCGTTCCCAGTGCCGCTCTCTGGGGAATTGTTTTGACTGCACCCGACGTCTCCTTTGTCCGAACGACCAGCTAGAAATATGAAGAGGATATTTCCGCATTGAATCCGAGAGGATCCATCTCGCTTGCAAATAATGTTACAAGATCCTCAGTACAAGCAGTTTGAAAAAATTCAGAAGCCGTTGCGGTATCCGTAAACATTCGGCCAGTCACCGCGATGAATGGGACATTGCTCCATAACCGGTGGTCGCTTCAAAACCACCGCAAATCGAATAATTTTACAAAATTGGAAACATTTTTACCTCTTTTTTATTAACTCGAACTTTTTTATTAAGCCGAATGGATTCCTTCCACTTTTTACCATGTTTTTATTAACTCGCTTTCTTGTTTGTTTGTGTGTGTTTGTCCGGTACCAATCTCGCAATCGATTTTTAACTAACTTCCCGACTAGCTAGACATTTGAAACTTTTATAATAGCTCAGAACACGATGACAATGCATTCTTTTAATACTTTTAGCCATCTTTAAGCAGAATTGAATTCATTTTCAGTTAATTTTGTTTTGTATGGAAAGGTAGTACGGAAAAAATCAGAAATGTTGGTCTTCGATCGAATTCAATGCTTGCACTTTTGCGTAACGGCGTTTGACGATTTTGAAAGCAGAATACGTGTGAATTTAGTTTGTTTACAAAAATATTGTTCGAAAAATTTAAAAAATAAATAAAAGTTAAAGTTTATAAAGTCTGTGGATAGTGGAAACGACTAAAAAGTGATTAAAATTAAATAAAAGAAAGTGAAAAGGGATAATTAAACTACGCATTTGATCATTTTCTTTCAAGTTGATGGGATAATTCGTCAAAAAATTTTTTAAAAAGTATTTATTAATACATAGAATTGTATCAAGTTTATATGATTCAACAGAAAAATTAAAAACGTGGTATATAAAAAGTTCTTTTTATCTTTTAATTCTTTTGTTTTGTTTATGCGTAACGCAAGAAATGAATTTCTATCAAAATATCTTTATTTGCGTAGAATTTCGAAACATTCCCAATCCAACACGGGGACGGGTTGCCCTGCACGTTTCGTCCGCAGTTTCAGAAAAACGCACTGTCGAGAGCACTCAACGTAAACTACATGAATGTGCGATGAACCGTTGATCTCTATGGTTGATCTCGATTTCTCCGAGAGATCATACATCCAGTCCAATAACATATTATTGGTACAAAGCATTTAAAATATGTCGTACCTTCACTATCCCAATCGCAGCACGCAGACGAGTAAAACTGCCTCGGTGAATCTCACTCTTTCTCACAGGTTGACGGGCCAGCGAGTCGCGAGAGCAAATCGAAGTACATTATCTCCGTTTCCGCCATAAGAGTGGCTGAGGCTCTTATTTCAGTTCGGCGTGAGACCTTCATTTCCCCATGAAAGGAGCAAAGCCTCTACTATGTGCTTTAGGATAGGTTCAAATCCCCATTCAAAGGTTTATATATAGATATACATACATATATATATATATATATATATATATATATATATATATATGTGTGTGTGTGTGTGTGTGTGTGTGTGTGTGTGTGTGGTCACTGTAAGTAGGTAAGGCGATTCTCTCTGAGGCGTTGCTAAAAATTACTACTATGGGATCCATAACAAAGAAAGACAGAGTTCTAATTAAAAGCGAAAGCCAATTTTTTAAAACAAAAACTCAACAATTTATTAACAAAAAAATTAACATTTAAACAGTGCAACATATTCAATTTAAAAATCCCGTGCAGATTCACAACGTACGGAGCTTAAAACAAACATCCGCACAGGCCACGTTCTCTAGCGTCTCTCTTCAATGTCTGGATTTTCAGACGGGGTGGAGGGGCCGGCAGATTATCGGCTGACAGCTCTTCTTAGTCCGAAACTTTATCGCCCGCCGAATGTCACTCGCATGAAGTTATCGCTAAGAGAAAGACAGCTTTATCACGGGGGTGAAATATTTTCGGTTCTACAGACAGTTACCCGCACTACTTGTTAGGGAAACCACCCGATAAACACACAGCTGTGTTTCGTGAAATCTGTGAGGTCATGGGAAAAACCAACCCCATACCGGCAGTACGCTACAGTGTATAAGTATATGTATGTATATGTATATATATACATACATACATACATATAAGTAGGTCAGGAATTGGTCAAACGGGATTGCGAACAGTGCATTTATTGAAGTTGGATACATAGGAACTACACAAGTTATATTTATATTTACAAAGAAGGTTAATAAATTTTACGTCTCCAGAATAGTATCTTTTAACAAATTCACCGTCGTTTAGCATTGCACCTAACATTATACACAAGTCCGTCTATTTTGGATTCAATTTCCGGTCTCATCTGCTCGCCAAGAATCAAAGTTCAATTCAAGCGAGGCGAAAGCTACGTCATCAGCATGACGTCACAAGCGAATACATTAGTGAAGAATGAGGTGGAGGAAGGCGCTCACTACACACACACACACACACACACATATATATATATATATATATATATATATATATATATATATATATATATATATATATATATATATATATATATATATATATATATATACTAGGGGCTGCATTTTTTTTCGATACACGTCTTATAGTAGCAAAATTAAAAAATCAATGCTGTAGTAAAGACGGATAAAAGAATATAATATAATCTGAAAGCAAGAAATTCTGAATATAATATAAACTGAATATAATGTATTATAAAAGAAATATAATATAAACTGAATTTGATTATAGTTTCTTTTAAGTTATCTTTACATTTTTCCTCTGTTGGCCTCTGACGGCGGTGGTCGTTCTTCACGTGTCTCTCGGAAGAAAGCCTAAATGTAAAACTACAATGATACGTACCTTCAGAACCCAAATTCTCGACATGGACCCACCCCGTGGTCAAGATCGTCAATACGTCAGCAACTATCTAAGATGCGCGTTGTCTAATATAGAAATGAGCTAAATATAAAAATTACGAGAAGTTTTAAAAAGGATTCATGAAATTAGTCATTAATTGGACAAGTTAAGCGTGGAATGTGTTTCATTCACTTAAGAAATGAGAAATACTTTTTTGGCGTAATATATCTATATATATCTATACTTGCTGAATACCCGTACTTCGTTACGGTGTACATTCGAATTAAATACAATGGTCAATGTATGCAATTAACACCAATATCTATCTATCTATCTATCTATTTATCTATCTATCTATCTATATATATATATATATATATATATATATATATATATATATATATATATATATATATATATATATATATATATATATATAAATACAACGATCAATGTATGCAATTGATGTAAAAAAACAAAAAATATACTAATAAAAAATCGTAAGGGATATTTTTATAGACAAAATAATGTAAACGAAAATATTCAAATTAAATGTAATAGAACATACTAAAGAATTTAGTACAGTAAATAGAGTACAGTTTGAGGAACATGTCTTTTACTGTATTTTAATATTTTTTAGGATAATGTCCGATCGTCTGCCGCATTAGCAAGAAAGAATAATTATTTTGTTGCCTATTTCGTTGTTATGCATGTGACGCAAAATTTGTTTAAAGTATCACAAAAAGAAAAGAAACACCGTGATCAGCATTTTATAAATTAAATTCTAATAATTAAATTTTAAAAATTCACTGGATATTAGAAAAGGGAGGTAAAGAATCGAAAAAGATTTCATTTTAAAGGAACTTTTAGGATCTTTCTCATGATACAAATGTTATAACTCTCAGATTATTATTTTAAATGCAAACTTAAAAAACGTTACAAAAACAGCTTAAAAATTTAATTTTAAAAAAATCCAAGAAGAATTTTTCAAAAATCTTTCTTAGTGCACCCCTTTACTATAAGAAGAATCACCATGCAAAATGTCAGCTGTTTAGGTCCAGCGGTTTGGTCTCTGCGTTATCTATCAGTCAGTCAATCAGTCAGTCAGTCAGTTGAGGAACTGTTTTATATATCTATATATGAGCTATATGGACAGCTCCAGGAGTTGAATGTGTGGGCAAATTTGATTTTATGTGTTTGAAAGAGAGAGAGAGTGAGACGGCGCCAAAAGTATTTCGTTTGTGATCGCCGTTCTTCTTTGTTCGAAAAGATACTCGTGCAAAATAAAGCATTCGGGTCGACAAGTTCCTCGTTCGCCGTTGACAGCCTAATGACGGCTTTCCTCGGAAGTGACGGACAGGCGAAACAACTACAAATGCTGTTGGACCAGTTGAGCTTTTCAATCTTGAGATTCATACCTCTTAGTCACGTCCCCTCCTTCATTACTATATCTAATATTTTGCTATGTTTTCCATTTTATTGCTTTATCTGTTTGTAACATTTAAAATTGCGTCCAATTTAAAAAAAAATTCCTTTCCGATGTCGGTACAAATGATGATAAACCAATTTTCTGATACTCGTTAAACAAGGATATATATATATATATATATATATATATATATATAGGATATAAGTATATATATATGTATATATGTATATATGTATGTATATATCTATCTATATATATATATATGTATATATATATATATGTGTATATATAAGTATATATGTATATATATATATATATATATATATATATATATATATATATATATATATATATATATATATATATGTATCTTTATATATATGTATGTATATATATATATATATATATATATATATATATATAAATATATATATATATATATATATATATATATATATATATATATTTATATATGTATATATATATGTATATATATATATATATATATATATATATATATATATATATATATATATATATATATAAATATATATATATATATATATATATACACACACAACTATTTTTCCATCGATCCGTTCTGATACCAGTTTTCTGATACTGCATAATGCGTCCGGTTTTTCGTGATACACGTACCGTTCCAACGCTCTTGAGGGTTTTCGCATGCGCTGAGGGAAAAAAGTGGGCATTGCCATTCGAAAATTTCGAGTTTCTGTACCTATAACCGTAACCATGAGCGCCACTTTGTAACCGTTCACAGAATCCCGATCTCATACCTCTGAGTAACTATATCTGAAACCTCATCTCGATCAGCTGAATGGAACAGCCGCTAGAGGTCCATATATCGGCAAAGTTTTTTATGTTTTAGTATATCTCACAGTAATGCGTTCATTAGCCTCTGCAAAAATCTGAAAAGGCGCCGTTCTCCAAACTTTCCAAGGGTCGGCCCACGACTGGGTATCCATTTGCCGAGTTCCAAACAATTGTTGTTTTCGTTCATTTTGAATCCTTTCCCAGATGTTCAGCTGTCCCTCGAAGCTACACTCCGCCTCTCGTCATCAGAAGTAATCTTTTCGAGTTCTCTGACGGGTCATCCAGGCCTCGCTGTATTAATGAGATCTGCTTTCCCCTCCGTTGATTGCGAGAACGCTTATTAGGTCCTCCTCCTCCTACTGGCAGTCAGTAGAGAATCGTGGTTTGGCCGACAATTACAGTGGAATGGAGCGTTTAGTTTGGGCGAGGCATTAGTGAAGCGGGCGAGCATTTTTGATTTGGGACGTTTTGGTATTCCCGTGTATTCGAGTGCAGCTTCTTGTAGTATCCGATACCACATAAAACGTAAATACACTCAAAATAGATGACGCGACATTTAAATAGAAATTTCAACAAATTGAATACATGCTCGTCCCAATAGCGGCTCCAGGGGGGGGGGGAGTAGGGGCAATTCCTCCCCAAAAAAAGCCATGCATATTATTTTTTAATAGCCCAAAATTATATAATAGTAGGCCTAATACTAAATGAGTTTACATTTAAAATGAGAGGATGTTTATATATATATATATATATATATATATATATATATATATATATATATATATATATATATATATATATATATAAATATATATATATATATATATATATATATATATTTATATATATATACTATATACATACATATATATATATATATATATATATATATATATACATATATATACATATACATATATATATATATATGCATATATATATACATATATATATATATATATACATATATATATATATACATATATATATATATATATATATATATACATACATATATATATATACATACATATATATATATATATATATATATATATATACATACATATATATATATATACATACATATATATATATACATACATATATATATATATATATACATACATATATATATATACATACATATATATATATATATATATATATATATATATATATATATATATATATATATATATATATATATATATATATATATATATACACGCTCAAGAGTCAAAACATTATGACCACCCCTACATTTTGCAATGAATTCGCCTGGATGACGTGGAAGGCACGTGATCAGGTGGAAGTGGTATTTAACTGCTGCTGGAGAGTCTGAAGAATCATTCTTTCACTTACTTCTCTGTGTGATGGGAAAGGCTGCGGATCTAAGCGACTTTGGTAGAGGGTAGATTGCAATGGCTCGAAGGCTCGGAACAAGTATTTCCGAAACTGCACGACTCGTGGGTTGTTCGCGACCTACAGTTGTTAGTACTTATGCAAAGTGGATCAATGACGGTGAAACCAGCAGTAGACGACATGGTGTTGGACGTCCACACGCTATCAAAGAAAAAGGTCGTCGGAGACTGTCTCGCATGGTGAAGCAAAACCGGAGACAGACAGTGGCTCAGCTGACAGCCCAATACAATGCAGGGCCAAGTAGAATAGTATCGCAGCACACTGTTCAGCGGACACTGTTGGATATGGGGCTACGCAGCAAACGTCCCACTCGTGTGCCTTTGCTGACCAAGCGTTATCGCCAACTGCGCCTGCGCTGGGCCCAGGAACATCGCGACTGGTCCATGGATCAGTGGGAGAGAGTTGCCTGGTCAGATGAATCACGGTTTGTCATTCATCACGCCGATGGCCGTGTCAGGATACGCCGTCTTCCAGGCGAACTGTTGCTCCCTCAATGTACAGTATGTCATACACAGGCCGGTGGTGGCGGTATTATACTTTGGGGGACGTTCTCTTGGGCGTCTCTGGGACCCGTGGTTGTGGTAGAGCAGACCATGAATGCTACAGGGTATCTGAACATCATTGCGGACCAGTAGCACCCTTGCATGGCCTCTGTTTTTCCAGCCGGAAATGGAATGTTCCAACAGGACAACGCCCCGTGTCACAAGGCTAAAATTGTGTTGGAGTGGTTCCAGGAACATGATGCTGAATTCCAGTTAATGTCCTGGCCACCTAACGCACCGGATCTCAATCCGATAGAACACATTTGGGATGTCATGGGACGGCAGCTCAGAGTTCAAAGGCCACCAATTCGCAATATCTCGGATTTGCGTGACCGTTGCTTAAACATCTGGTACAATCTGTCTCCGGCCATCTACCAAGGACTTGTGGCATCCATGCCAAGTCGGTTTGAAGCTGTTTTGCGCGCCAAAGGTGGGTCAACTCGTTATTGGCAGGTGATCATAATGTTTTGGCTCTTGAGTGTATATATATATATATATTTATATATATATACATACATATATATACATACATATATATATACATATATATATATATATACATACATATATATATATATATATACATATATATATATATATATATATATATATATATACACATATATATATATGTCAAGGATTTAGTGGGGAAAGAATGATTATTCTAAATTTAAAGGGAGCTTAGTAATTAATTTATTGTCGTGGCGTAATTCGCCACTATTCTCATATCTTGGTTCGAAATGCATCGAGAGAAATCGGGGAAAATCCCTTTGGATTGATTGACATCTGTGGTCAAGCCCATGGTCCATCGCAGGTGTATGCGTCACAGAGATCATGTGAGCATGCGCGGTAGCTTTGGATGGCAGAAAAGCAATAGCGTTTAATCAGACGGCGGGAAATTCTTGATTAAGACAGTCACGCGTCGCTCGGTAGCTTGATGACTCTTGGATTTAATTTATCAGATTGAATCAGGTAGCTTAAGATTTTGGAAATAAACGATGCTAGATATATTAATTGTAGTTCTTTGCCACCGGCCTTTTAATTCATTGACTGCTATAACTTTAATAATTAAGTAAAGATAGATTAAGAAGGAGAAAAGTTTGGATGTAAGACGACGTACTGGGAAGGGTGTAAGTAGCGAGCCTGTCATATATATATACATACATATATATATATATATATATATATATATATATATATATACATGTACACATATATATATATACATATATATATACATACATATATACATGTAGATATATATATATATATATATATATATATATATATATATATACATATACATATATATACATACATATATACATGTACATATATATATATATACATATATATATATACATATACATATATATACATACATATATACATTTACATATATATAAATATACATATAAATATATATACATACTGCTTACCTTTATCGTCGTGATCCGACAAATTATTATCTTGTAGAATTAATCATAACTGTAGAACAACTCTTACTTACATCTAGTTTATTCAAACATTAAAATCTTGGTTAAATAATCATTTACAAAAATTCGTTACGAAGAACGTTGATACACTCATGAGAGCGGGGTTTATTATTCAAAGACCGCACGAGACCCCCGTCTCTCTGCACGTGTGGTGACTTTTCAAAAGTCCAACTCTAATCTGTCCTCGTTCGTTACCGGCGTCTGTATTTATGCATTCTTCTCTCTCTTTCTCGAACAATCTCCCTCGAACAACAACAGGCCTTTTTCCGATCCGCGCTACGTAGACCACCTATGGTGAATTTCATTGTCCACGGCTATTCCCTTGGAAGTGCGCCGCTAACGGGTTTCACTAATCATTCTAAATGACCTGACTACCTCACCTATTGTCGAGCATTTCCAAAGGTGTATATCGTTTCGACACCTGTTTGCGTTTCTTTTGGGCTTATTGAAGGTGCTATTACTCACCTTCATCAATCTCCCTTAAGAATGGGAGACGAGAGTCTGACATTACGCCCCTTCCTCTTGGGAGTGAAAAAAGTCTTTTTGAGACGTTTTCACGCTTGTATAACAGTCCCTGTTGATCAGAGAATAGCAAAGCACCCCCCCCCGGAGTAATAACTGTGGTTTAAACTTGTGACGAGGGGCGTTTTGTAGCCACAACAATAACACATTTTTACAAGTAATTGATCCCATGTTTTCATCTGAGTATGAGATAGCAACATACATTTACAGGTAACAAAAATTACTTTTACACAATTATCCTTAACACAAAATTAATATTATAATTCTTGCTCACTTCTTTACTTTAAGCAAAACACCAACAAATTATTCGGCCACAAATCACTTATCTTCAATGCAAGAATTTCTAAGATAATTACGCTTTTGATTCCCTTTTTTTTTCAAATTATTTAGGAATTACCTGGCTTAATCCTAACCAGCTACACTTATATATTTTAATGAAATTTCCCCAAATCTCTAGGGACTACTTAACATTAACCTCAACTTGTTACACTACATAATTGATGAATTCTTCCCAGATTCCTTGGGAATCGCTTTAAATTATTTCTCATACTTTCTCACATAATATCATCAAGATAAGGTTATTATTTAACCCTTCACTTTAAGTAACACAACACAAACCAAAGCTATGACTTAGTTCTTCACTTAAAATAGAACACAAACCAAGTGTTCACACAACAAAACAACCAAAAAAAACTAAATATCACATATCTTATACACCTTAATTCTTAATACCATTATATTTACAAATTTAATCCATTTTTCTTAGGATTCAAAAATATTAGTTATCGATACAATTAACAAAAATACGCATTTAATTAAATTTTCCCTGAATTCTTTGAGAGCTACTTAAATCATTTCTAAAACCTTTACAAACTACACAATTACTTGAGTTTCCCGGAATTCTTTGGGAACTACTTAACTTTTTGATCCTCTCTGTAATTTTACGGGACCCTAAATAAATCAAAATGAGTTTTTGGTTTTATTATTTCACAATCTCTCATTGATTCATTTGTGAAGTTATGACCTAGTGTCGATTCAAATTCACCCTTTTCTGCGTAAGTCTTGTCTCCCAAACATTGCGTCTGTTTCCTACCCGTATCGTTGGGACTTCCCTGGGCATTTGATTCTTCGTCTCTTGTTTCCCTTTGATTATTTCCATTCTCAGTGTTAGTTTCCTCTAACCTTTTATTCCCTAAAATATCAATTTGATCTTTCCTCTCTTTTTCCGTTGAAAATCCCATTTCTCGCACCTTATCTAAATTCTCATTGAGACTTAATTCCCCATCCAAAATTTTATCCATTTCTCGCACCTCATCTAAATTTTCATTGAGACTTAATTCCCCATCCAAAATTTTATCCATTTCTCGCACCTCATCTAATTCTCATTGATACTTAATTTACTACCTCCTCCCTTATATTACATCTCCTCATCCTTCATGTCACTTCCCATTTCAAACATATTAGGGGGTATAATCATCTCCTCATCTAATATCTGATCAAAACTCTTACTCAAATGCCTTTGAGTATACGCTACTCTTTCGAGGATCCCCTTTCCTTGAGTAATTGCATACCTCACTTCCCTTTCCTGTTGGGTTTCAATTTTATTCTCAGGTTGAATAATTTCGCCTCTATTAAATTCCTTCTCACCTTTGTTTCCCATCTGATCTCCTCTATTTCTGAGATTTTGAACTCTTTTGGGGCACTGATACTTCAAATGGTCTTTACTATTACAGACAAAACATCTTTAATCCTCCTTTTTCTGGTAAATTTTGGCAAATCTCTTATCTGTTTTAACTAGTGGTTCAAGAATAACCCTTTTTTCATCTCTCAAAAATCCTTCGAAATTATTATTAACCCTTCCAATACTTTCTCTGACCCTTAAACTTGAAAGTCTTTTAGCTACCCTCATCCTCAATTCTTCAATTTCTAAATCCAACATTTTTATTTTTATTTGAAATTGCCTCACTCTCTTCTTTTTCAATTTCCCATTGTCTATCGCTCTCCTCCCATTGTCTATCTTTCTCTTGTTTTTCAATTCGTTCTCTTTCCACTCTCTCATTAATTATGGCAAATAACCGTTCCTTAGCGGACTCTTCCGCATATCGTTCACTACCTAGAATTATTTGTTTTAGGTCATACATTGTGCTATTCGGAGGGACTTCTTCCTTTAGCTCTGTAGCCAACGTAATTAAATCGGCCTTACGTCCCTTCCCCAGGAATGCCATTTTTAGCTTATCTCATTTAATCACAAATGCAGCAAACAAGTACAAATTCACTTTTACCAATCTAACAAAATATAACCAACTATACTTATCTTGAACTCTTTACTTCAACAATTATGATAATTCTACGAGCATTTAACTACTACAATTATAAATCACTTCCACTAATAAAATAGTGCAAGTTCCACTAATAAAATAGTGCACTCATGGGAGCACTTATACACTTTTCCCGTTATATAAAATAACACACTTTCACTTTTAAAATAATAATCCAATTCCCAATAATTCAATAACTCAAAAAATCACTTCCATCATTATACTCATAATTCAACACTTCAAAACTTATAAAAAATAACTCGATTCCTTCAACTAATTACTACCGCTATCTCAAACACAGGGAGAAAAGATAGAATCACTTACCTCTTTTTCACCTCGATGAAAAACTGTCACTCTAATCTTTCTCCGCTGCAGCACTTTGATCACAGTTCAAGAGAATTCACTATATAACCACGTCGCTCATGCACACCTTACTCCGACCTTGAATTTCTCCTGGTACAGTTGTCATTTCCCGTTTCTTGACCAGTTACCGAGTAAATATCTGTCGCTGAAGTCGTGCCCAATAGAACTCGGTCGGAATCCAACTTCTCTTGAAACTGCGTCTCCTTAATGATGTATCACCACTCTAGCACCTTAGATCATCTTTTCTGATGCCTTCCGTATCGATGGGGTCCTCCCACGTTCTTTAATTCGACTGGGCCAATATTAACATTTATCGTCGAGATCCGACAAATCATTATGTTGTAGGATTAATCATAACTGTAGAACCAACTCTTACTTATATCTAATTTATTGAAACATTAAAATCTTGGTTAAATAATCATTTACAAAAGTTTGTTCCGAAGAACGTTGATACACTCATGGGAGCGGGGTTCGTTATTCAAAGTCCGCACGAGACCCTTGTCTCTCTGCACGCGTGGCGAGTTTTCAAAAGTCCAACTCTAATCTGTCCTCGTTCGTTACCGGCGTCTGTATTTATGCATTCTTCTCTCTTTTTCTCGAACAATCTCCCTCGAACAACAACAGACCTTTTTCGGATCCGCGCTACGCAGAGCACCTATGGTGAATTTCACTGTCCACGGCTATTCCCTTGGAAGTGCGCCGCTAACCGGTTTCACTAATCATTCTAAATGACCTGACTACCTCACCAATTGTCGAGCAATTCCAAAGGTGTATATCGTTTCGGCACCTGTTTGCGTTTCTTTTGGGCTTATTGAAGGTGCTATTACTCACCTTCATCAATCCCACTTAAGAATGGGAGACGAGAGTCTGACACATACATACATACATATATATATGTATATATATATATATATATATATATATATATATATATATATATATATATATATATATATATATATATATATATATATATATATACATATATTTATATGTATATATGTATATATATATATATATATATATATATATATCTATATATACATATATATATATATACATACATATATATATACATACATTGGGTGGAATTCTCGAACTGTCAACTGGACTCCTCCCATCACAAGAGTCTGCAAGAAGAGGAAAAGGGAAATACGATTTTTTTCTTAGTACATAGCAGCCTTAAGAACTTACAGGATCACGATAATCATACATGGATCGACGTAACACAAATAGACAATTTAACATTTCAGATGACGACAAGGCCGGCGTGAACGATCCATTCACAAATGCTTTGCAATGGATTGTGGAACTGAAAAGGTGTTCGTCACGTAGTGCTCGTATGGTCATGGGGTCCCTCATGCCTGCCACACTCCTTACGACTTTCCATAACTGAAATAAAATATTGACGATTTTATGAATCGTTTTCGAACGAAGGCCGTTTGAACGACGATTTTGTTTTGGCATCAAAAACGGTTCTACTTCCGCATCAGTGTCTTTCGAAAAAAGACCTCAAGAATATCAATTTTGAAGTGAGAAACAACCTATTCGGTTACATTCAGTGTGCGCGTCCGACGTCAGTTTCCCATGACCGTCGTTTTCCAGAACATCAAGCCGCAGAATGGGCATCAGATGATATGCTCGTCCAGGTAGTGTAGCGGTGATCAACCTTTTTATGCCTACGGCTCCCCTTTGGATGATCTTCTTACTCACCCTCACCTGGAGGCATATATATATATATATATATATATATATATATATATATATATATATATATATATATATATATATATATATATATATATATTATATATATATATATATATATATATATATATATATATATATATATATATATATATATATATATATATATATATATATATATACTAGCTGAAAACCCGCACTTCGCTTCGGAGTACATTCATATTAAATACAATGGCCAATGTATGC